>MU189187.1:23602-47950 GCA_016904865.1 Pissodes strobi | reverse complement strand
AGGAAGGAAGGAAGGAAGGAAGGAAGGAAGGAAGGAAGGAAGGAAGGGAGGGAGGGAGGGAGGGAGGGAGAGAGAGAGGCTTTATATGCGTGATTTTTCAACTTAAAGGGAAAATAACTTTAGGAAAGTCAAACTTCATTTGATGGTCCCTTTTTATGTATATCGCTGGTAATGGCTTTTTATCTTTCAAATAATAGTAAATTCTAATAAATAAATATTATGCTACTAGCAACACTTAATACGTCCCTGTTCAGCCAATTTAATCTTAGAAATGAGTTCAATTTCGGGGGAATTAAGCAAAATGAATGACACCTTCTACGGGGTCAGCAAAATGTTACAATCAAATGAGACAGACATTTTCGTCAAAAAAATTGGCCTTTGAGGTAACAATTCAGAAAAGCGACATTTGAAAAAGTGGCTTATTTTCCAATTTTATATCTGTGTACCAAATTTGAGCCATGTGATATATTTTAATTTTTTTCTCTCAATTTTTAATGTTTTATAAATTCAGTTTAATGTTTAATCCAACCGCCATAGAAATATTAATTTTTATCAAATTTAACCTGCTCGTTTGTGTCATCATAAATTATTGTTCGTCACTCCCATTAAGCCAAAAGTTGGTTTAATTTCTCAAACAACGTCTAAACCGAATTATTTTCAAAATCGACATGTAAACGTAGTAAACGGCCACGAACGGCAGGTGATCAGTAGACGGGAACAGGACCGTATTAAGAATCATTTTGTGATATCGATTGCATTCATTCGAATTTCAAATTTATGAAGATAAAAATACCCTACGAGTGTCATTCAAAAAGTAGGCATCGAATGTTTTTTTTTTAAGAAAATTGAATTTAAGGGATTTGAAGTGCAAAAAAAATATTTTTTTTTTCGATAAATAATTTTTTTTATAAAATATTTTTTTGCACTTCAAATCCCTTAAAAATTCGTTTTCTACAAAAAAAAGCTCTGCCTACTTTTTGAATGACACTGTGTGGCCGTAGGGTATTTTTATCTTCATAAATTTGAAATTCGAATTAATGCAATCGATATCGCAAAATGGTTCTTAATACGGCCCGATTACTTGACAAGAATTGCGTTAAAGACTGTTCAAGAGGACACTTTTGAAATATTGATGTCTGTTATACAGGGTGAGCTAGTCGAATTTCAACTTCGCGATTTCGAGTTTTGATACGGCACGTCACCACATAATATTTTATTACTGGAAAACGGAACGATTAAGAGTAATCAAGTTGTCCTACATTAAAGAGGGGGTTACCAGTAAAATATTTAAGAAAATAATTGTTTTGGATGGTATGTATGACAGTTGTCCGTTTCAATGCGCATGGAAACGTTCCATAATTTAAGGCCCTGTTAATAATTGCATAATATCAATTTTTTCTTCTAGTCATCACAGTCTTTATGAAGATATACACCGGACAAAAATTACGTCAAAAAGACGACTTCTGTTGACCCTACATCAAACACACAGGCTTCGGTATTTTTTGGATGTTGACCATAGAGTTAGGGATCATAGATGAAACAGTTGGAGCTAGGATTGAATCGTTCCAAAATGATATTTGAATTTCTCTTCAACACTGCACTTGCAAAGGCATTTGGGGTTTTGATCTGTGTGTAAGAGTATAGAACTGGATTTCTTGCATTGGTAGCTTCCGCATTTTCCTAGGGCAGTTTATGTTATAATGCCAACTGATTGTTTCCAGGAATTGCTCCTCAAGTTATTTAACTTGCGATCAGATGTTTTTATTACTAATTTATCTTCCGCAATAGTATGAAACATCTAAGCAATTTTATGAAAACTATAGTATTACATATTAAATTTGAAAAAAATACTTACAATGTGTACATGATAACTCCGCACGCCCATCTAAAAGAGACAAAATATGAAAATTATAGTTAGGCAGCTCGTTGTTAAAATCTGCAAACGTTTGTACCTACATATCTACTGGGAACGAGTAGCCGGGAGCGTCTTCCAACATGTTGGTTTTTAGGGTTTCGGGAGCTAGATATCCCGGGGTCCCACACAAGTCTAAAAATTAACAAAGCCATTGGATTACACGCTAAAATTTTGTATTGAGCCCATATAGTAGATTACCAGATATTATAGGAATGTTTTATATCTTTTCTGCTTAATGTATATTAAAAATGACTTGAGGAGTTTGAACTCAAAATCTTTAAGATAACCTTCCCGTACTGAGCTACAGAGGCTTCGAAAACAGAAAAAATAGCATGTGCCATACAAAAAAATTGTTTACACTTGTCACAAGTACCATAATTAGATTAATTTAAAAATCTTAGAATATAACTGGAGTATAAAACCGTAAAAACACACTAAAACTATAAAAAAAAATCACAAAACAATACTAAAACTACACTGTGTGAAACTAAACAGATCAAATTCAAAACAATAGTGATGTTATATAAGACATGTTATTATTGATGAATATCTGGGATAGTAGATTTAAATGACTTGATGTCGAGGTGGTAGCATAGAACTTCGGACCACAAACAGTAACACCATTCATCGACTTACTGAATTCGAGCTGTTCTGTGTTTATATTCTGTCTGTTGCGGGAAAGGTAGCTATGAGCATCTGAGTGCAGAGTAAAGTTTTGTATGTTAGTCCTTTGATAGACAATGCATTCCAAAATAAAGAATGAGGCAAGAGTAAGTATCTTATATGAAATGAATAGAGCAGTTTTGCACACAGTGGCTCCATATGTAAACGAGTGTGATAGAATGCAAAATATGCCATGCAAACCATATCCTGAGCAGCTTTTCTTTTCAGTTGACATATTAAGTACAGATTCTTAGCCAGATGAGACGCTGATGCAACCTTTTATCTGGTGCTGTATTATCAGTGCTTGAGAACTATTCCTCTGCAGACTCTTTTGTATCATTCGTTAGTATGTTGAATGATCTTGTATGTTAATTAGAACTGTGTCATCAGCAAAAACACAGGTTTTATATGAGGAAGGCATATATTATGAATAACATCCCAAACTGTCCTAATAAGAAGAACTTTATATTTAATAGTTAAAAAAAAATAAGTAAGAAACCCGCATCTGTTCCATATAGTATATTCAGCATGTCATGTTCTAAGTGTAATAACGTTTTAAATGATAAGGAACTGAAGTATAAAATTATTTGTGACTTCTGCAAAGCAACTGATTGCTTAGCCTGTTCAAAGTGTACCACTTCGGAGGCCCACGTTACACAGATGACAGATGAAGGCACGAATCATGCCTGTAGTAATTATATTGATGGAGTTAAGTCTGATGATAAAATATTACTTCATATTTCTAAATTAGATGATCGAGTGCGCGATGGTATTGGTTCATTGTATAGCTAGCAAGCTCTCTGATAAAATGTGCCAAAAGCTTGATGGCCTTAGTAGGTCATTCCAGGAGAAATTTTCAGGTTTGCAAGACCATGTTTCAAAAATTGAAGTGACTCAGGATACTTTTCAATCCGAGCTAAAGCTAATCTCCAAAAACACGAGCTCCTTAAAAACTGAGTTGTCTAACTACAATAAAACAACCACAGGTGGGTTGCAAGAAGAAGCAAACAAAACCAACAAGGATGAGGAACTTCCCAATAGCAACAATCAGGGAACAAATAAAAGAATTTGTCAATTAGAGCGCAATAATTGCGATTTACAGAAGAAAATACACAGTTTGGAACAAATGCTTATTTCAGTAAAAGATCAGTTGGCTTCTGGGCAATCCACGGCACCTGTCCATCAATCAAAAAAATAATCAAACACCTCAACAGGGCCGAAATGTACAGAGTGCCAATATCACCAAAAACCAACGGAGGTGAGATAGGCAAGGAATCCACATTCTCCACCACTGCTCAAGGTGCAATAATTGGGGGTACTTCATCCAGTGCCAGCTCATTTTCTACAGCTGAGCGAAGGCAATGGATTTATATTGGTCGGTGCAATCCCTCCACTACTGAAAAAGATATTACTGACTACATGAAGGACAGTTTGGAGATAACGGATGTTAAGCGTTTTGTGTTGGATAAGAATGAAAATGTGTTCTCTTTTAAGATAGTAGTGAAAGAAAGCGTTGTAAAAGGGCTGCTAGATCCAAATTTGTGGCCAAAAGGAATTGCTGTTAAAGAATTTCTTCCTAAAAGGCAACCTAAGAGGTCAAAATTTCGTAAGACCAATCAGATTCCAGAGAGTTAACTGTATTTTACCAGAATGTCTGTGATTTAAAAACCAAATTAAAATATTTTCTCTGTGCAGTGATATCTGAGTCTTACAGTGTAATTGCTATAACTGAAACTAGGTTGGATCCTAATATTAATGACTCTGAACTATTTCTCAGTGATTACGTAGTGTACCGTACCGACCGTGATTGCATCAACAGTTCTAAGAAGGCCAGGGGCGGAGTGCTCACCGCGATACGACGTGAGTTTAAGTCTAGAGTAGTTGCAATAAATAACCCTGGAGTGGAAGAGGTCTGGGTGGCTGTGCTGGTGGATAAGTCATATTGTTGCATTGGTACAGTATACATTCCTCCTGGCATGGACGCATCTGTTTATAGTGCCCATATTGAATCTGTGGGGAAGGCTCGTGATCAGTTTAATGGCATTCTAGTTGTAGGAGAATATAACCTACCAAAGTTGGAGTGGTGCATATCTGAGCATTATACTGGGTTACTTCCTGGCAATGTTGGTGGTGGTTCTGAATCAATAGTGTGTGATAATATGACATATTACGGCCTTGCGCAGTATAATGATGTCAGGAATGTGAACGGTAGAATTTTGGATCATTGTTTTTCGGATTTGGAAGTTCAGTCAGTTGGTGGAACTTTAGGATTAGTTGTACCGGATATTCATCATCCTCCACTAGAAATATGTATTTCCACAGATTTTATTGAATGCTTAAAGCCCGAAGGTAGTTGGTCTTACGATTTCAAGAATGCAGATTATTACAGATTAAATCAATAATGGATTTTCCGTTGAAATAAATAAATAAATGTTTTTTAACTTTTGACTGGCACTCTCTCTTGATTGGTGAAGTGGAAGTTTTAGTTGAGAGGTTTTATTATGTTCTTTCTGATGCTTTTGAAAAAAATGTACCTGTTACGATACAAAAGTGTAAGTACTCTTCCTAATCTTATTTTTAGCAAAAAACAAGGACATAAAAAGTTCAAACAGACTAAAAGGCAGGAGGATTACAATAATTTTTCTTCCTTGAGACAACGGTGCCGAGCTTTAATTAAAGTTGATTAAAACAAATTTATCGAAAAGTGAGAGAATTTCATTAATGGCAATCCTAAACATTTGTGGAATTTCATTAAAACTAAAAAAGGTGACAGTGATTGTCCCAGGATTATGAAGCTTGGTGATAGAGTTGCCGAAAATGGACCTGACATTACCAACTTATTCGCGAACTTTTTTTTCTTCTGTTTATACTTCTCATTCAAATTGCTACTATTGCTGTTAGTAATTCTAATAAAGAAAATAATGATAAGCCATTTATGGGTGTTGAACCCATAGGTGAATTACAAGAAAGGGAAAGGAGGAGCAAAAACTTATTTTTGGTATTCCGGAAGTAAAGGAGAAGAACAGAGAAATTAGAGTTGATAGGGAGATGGATGTGGTGAGGCAAGCTTTAATAAAAATTAAAGATTAACCTATAGGAGAGTTCTCAATTTTCAGGCTGGGGAAGTATGGAGACAACAGAACTAGGCCCATCAACGTTGTATTTGAGTCAAGAGAGGTTGCAAGGTCTTACCTAAGGCTTAAACGCAATGTGACTGAGCAGAACTTCTATATTAAAAATGACTTAACTATAATGCAGAGGAAATACTTAAATGGGATCCTGAAGGAGCTGGAAGAGAGGAAAACTCAGGGCGAGTCTGACCTTTAAATCAGGTATTATAATGATATTCCTAAAATTATTAAGTCAAAACCTCAAATACCAGTATCATTGCAGTCAAAAAAGTGAATGTTCTGGAAGGTGGGATTATCAATGAAACCAGCACAATAATACATCCTCACATACGTTTCACAACAGACAGTAAAAACAAATGTCAATTATACATTGCACATGTAAACATTCGATCATTCACGACATCATTCTCAGCTACCAAGGACCTTATTCTACAAGAACAATTTTATGTGTTTGCAATCGCTGAAACATGGCTGGTGCCCGACTATCCAGATATCCTACTAGCTATTCCTGGGTACTCTCTTCTTAGATGGGACAGAGTATCAAAAGGTGGTGGTGTATGTATTTACATTTTCGATAAATTAATGTGCACAAAGTTGAATATTGTGCAAAAAGAGGGGTGCCTTGTGGAGCAATTGTGGGTTAAATGCATGTACAGAAGTAAATCAATATTATTAGGAATATTGTAGTATAGACCTCCACTTGTTAAATATAGGGATCTTGACTGTATCGAAACCACTTTGTCTGAACTACCGCCATGTTATAATCATACCCTACTTTTGGGGGACTTTAATATAAATTTAATGACTAAAAATGTTAAAAGTAACTATCTTGAGACATTGTTGAATATCTTTAGTTTAAACCAGGTTATTACGGATCCAACTCGAGTAAGCCGGGGCTCATGTAGTTTGATTGATATATTATGTATAGAAAAATATGTTAATTTTACTATGTCAGGTACTATGGAAATGCTGAATCTGACAGACCATAGGTTGGTTTATTGTAAGACTCAAATTGCAGCACCTAGTACCCATGTAAATACCATAACTTATAGGGATTTTCGCTACTTTGATAGGGAGCTGTTTGACATAGATATGCAACGGTTAGATTTAGAAAGTAGGGTGGTGCAAGGGAATTCCCTTGAGGATCGTGTGTCTATTTTCAATGGACAGCTGACTGAGGTCCTATGCACTCTTGAAAACAATAATACAAAAAAAAGAGTACAAGCCATATATAACTGACACAATTAAAGAAATAATAAAGCTAAAGAAAAAAGCCTTCAGTAAGTATAAAAAAAACTAAAAATGATGTTCACAGAGATTACTATTTAGATCTTAAAAATTATCTCTCATTTACTATAAGAAGTGAAAAAAAAAGCATATATGGCCTTTGAAATAAATAAAATGAGGAATAATCCTAAAAAACTTTGGTCCAGCATTGATAAATGGAACATTTATTGCAAACCAAGAAACGGAATTCCTTCGCATCTAAGAGATGTCCAGAAGATTAGCAATCATTTCAGTACCGTTAGTCAGTCTGCTATTCCCATTGAGGAGGGGCAACTTGATTTTTTTAAATACAATACTATGGATGAATTGGGAAATGAACGTTTCAAGTTCGATGTGATCTCTGAACAAGATGTTGTGGCTGCATTCACACACTTGAAATCAAAGGCTTTTGGTACTGACCAGATGAGTTATGACATGCTACTTCTTAGCATGTATCTGTGGTCACTAACATGTTTAATGCAAGTTTGCAAAGTGCTGAGGTTCCTAATGTTTGGAAAACGTCCATTTTAAAGCCTATAGCAAAGTCATTGAAGGCTGAATCATATACTGATCTAAGACCTATATCGCTATTACCAATTCTTACTAAAATGTTGGAGTATTTGTTGTGTAGTATGGTGAACAAATACATTTCGGATAAAACGATCTTACCAGACGTTTAATCTGGTTTCCGAAGGAGCCACAGTACTGCCACCGCACTAACCAAGGTCTAATGGTATCGCAGAGCATATGGATGAGGCTAGGGTGTCATGCTTGGTACTACTTGACTACAGCAAGGCATTCGACCTTATTAATCATAGACTTCTCATTTCGAAGTTGGGCTACTATGGTTTTTCTGGGCGGGTCTGTGATTGGTTTGCTAATTATTTGTCGGAGCGTGTGCAGATGGTGGAACTGGATGGAAGGAGATCGGAGCCCGCAGTAATGTACCATGGGGTCCCACAGGGAAGTACCTTGGGACCACTTCTATTTAATTTGTATACTTCTGACATTTGTAAGGTGATCCGGTTCTGCTCCATGCATCTGTATGCAGACGATGTACAGCTTTTGCGTGGATTTTCACCTGAGGATTCTTGTAGGACGATGCAGGAGGTGAATGAGGATCTTATCGGTATTTCAGAGTGGTCTACTAAGAACGGACTTATTTTGAATGCCAAAAAGAGCAACTATATTATCATTGGCACTAATGCAATGCACAACAAATTTGAAAAATTTAATTTTGTAACACTAAATATTCATGGGTGCTTGCTGCCTGCTGCTGACTCAGCAAAGAATCTTGGTGTTCTTTTTGGCAAATTCTTGGACTTTCAGGCTCATGTCAATGGAAAGCTTGCTCTGGTTTACTATAAATTGAGGAGCATCAATGAATTTAAATTTTTATTGCCTGAGCATCTGAAGCTAACATTGGTTAAATCACTTATATTTCCGCACATGGATTATTGCAATGTTGTGTATTATAATTTTCTAACAGTGAGGTATCAAGAAAGGATACAACTTGCTCAAAATGCCTTCATTAGATTTGTCTACTGCATTGGAAAGTTTGATCATATAACGCCGGTGTACAGAGAAAATGAAATTTTAAAGTATAAAGATGATAGAGCCATGCTGCACTTTGCACTTCTTGTTTACAAAATTTATAATTCGCATAAACCAAGTTATTTATATGAATACTTTGTACTTAGGCAGGACTTACACACTTTGAGTCTTAGAAATGTGACTAGATTTGATATTCCGCTTCACCACACATCAAAGTTTAGGGACTCATTTGCCTTCAGGGCTATAGAAATGCTAAATAATTTAGAAATATATTATCGAACATATTACTCAGGAATGATGTTATGTAGGAAAAGGTATACTTTAGTTTTAGTAAGAACGCGCAGGCGAATGTCGCCTTTTGTGTAATGGGAATATACTACTGTATTTTTTTTATAGCATAATAAATATATTTTTATTCTATTCTATTCTATTCACAAAATTTATATGATTCTGAATCGATTCCTGAATTTGATCAAGATCATTTTCATATGTTTCTCAGTGCAATTGAAATAGAGAAAGCATTGAGTGAGCTTGATGTGTCAAGGCCTATAGGCCCGGATGGAGTTCCTCCAACTGTTTTGAAGTTTTGTGCTGAATTTCTTTATTTACCACTTAAAATAATGTTTAATAAATCAGAAATTGGTGAGTTTCCTGCTATCTGGAATTTGTAGTACCAATCTGCAAGATGGCGACCGATAATTCGATATGTTTAGTTAGTCCTGTTAATTTGTGCAATATCTGTAATAAGAAAGTTAAAAAAATTGTAAAATGTGTTTCATGTGCGGCTATTTTTCATAGCTTTTGTGTAGTTAAGAGTCCAGGTTTTATTGTGGTGCGAATTAACGAGATAAAATGCGTTGATTGTGCCGATGTGAATGACTCAGCAGATTTGACGGCTGAACAGAAACTTGCGTTTTACTCAAAAAACAATGGTACCTTAGGAACTTTGGTTATGGAACTTTTCGAGAAGAATGATCTTTTAAGAGAAAAGATAGATCGTTTGGAACTAGAGCTGCAGGAGGTAAAACCAAAATTAAATCCATCCAAATCAAAACAAACAAATAGGGTTATGACTCTTCCTCATCCTCCCACCCCCTTAATCTGTCAACCGGAACAAGTGTCAATTGTCAACGACGCTCACGTCACACCATCGAAGGCAAATCAAGGCGTGTTGCCGGAAACAACAGCTGTTCCGACAGCTTCGGTGATGACGTCAGGTGCGGACTCAACTGCGCCCAATCTCCATGTTATTGCATCACAAACTGGAACTCTTGATAACGAACTTTTTCAAAACAATTTTGTTGGGACGACCCTGTGTGAAACTAAAGCTTCTGTTAGTATCAATCCAAAACCTGATATCGCTATTGATGACTGCCGCAATGACTATGTCCCCAGAAAATCCGCAAATAGTAATGGAGCTGTTATTAATACTCAAACAATTACTGCTAAGGATGTAGGGAAAGCAATATCAAATGCCTATCATTCATTAAATGAAATTAACCAACACCACCACAAGGATAATTCACGTGACTCCTCCTTTTTTATAAGAGGTACTAGTTTTAGAGAACATCAATCTGAATCTCAGGGCGATTTCACTGGCATCCCTTCAAAGCAATGGTTCTATGTTGGTAGGGTTGCATCCAATGTCTCCGACCAATCAGTTCAACAATACATTTTGGATAAATTGGAATGCAAAGATGCGAGCACTTGCTTCGTCAGGATGCTAAAGACTGACAGTCATATGTCATCTTTTAAGGTCGGTATCGATAATGCTTATGCCAAAGTATGTTAAAGGATACACAGTTCTGGCCATTAAATGTTATTGTTAGGCATTTTAACCATCGGCCACGCAATGTCCAGACTAACAAACTCCCTAATGCGAATAATAGCCACCAAAATTTTCGCAGAAATCAAACAGGCATACAGATAAGCTAAACCTTAATGTATATTACCAAAATGTAAGAAGTCTGCTTAATAAACAAGAAGGACTAGCGCAGCTTGCACTGCTGGACAATTATGATGTTTTGTTATTTACAGAGACATGGCTCTCTGCGTCTGTGATGAGCGGAGAATTTGATCTGTCAAATTATGTGATCTATAGATGTGATCGGAGTAGTTCTACTAGTCATAGTAAGAGGGGAGGTGGCGTCATGGTGGCTGTGAAAAATAGTTACCCATCAAGATGCTTGGAGGTTGATGTGGATTGCTTGGAGCAGCTTTTTGTATCGGTAAGAGTGGGGACTTCTGTTTTTGTTTTTGGATGCATATATATCCCGCCTCAGTCATCTGTTGAAAAATACCAACAGTTTTGTCTATCAATTGAGTATATACTAGAACAGCATAAATATGACAGGATGATACTCACAGGAGATTTTAACCTGCCGAAAGTCAACTGGCTAAATGAAGATGATGGAACGAGGGCCGTGGGAAACATATCAGAACAGGTTGAGTGTCTTTCAAATTATTTCGCATTCTTAAATTTCTATCAATGTAACAGCATACCGAACATTTCATCAAACTTTCTCGACTTAGTCTTTAGTAATTGCGATAATTTAAGTGTTTGCCTTGTTAATAGTCCATTTATTTCTTGCGATAAGTACCACCCAGCTTTAGAACTTCATATTACTTTAAATAACAATTTACAGCCCTTAAACTATGACCATTTTTATTATAATTTTAAATTGGCATCTTACCATGGCATTAATACATTTCTAGCGGAATATAATTGGGCTGACATTTTAAACAACACTAACGTTGATATTATCATTGATGAATTTTACTCAGTACTGTCTTTAGTTATAGATTTGTTTGTTCCAAAATGTAGAGCCGAAAATCCCAAGTTTCCAGTTTGGATGTCTACTGAGTTAAAAAATATGATTGTTCACAAAAAGCAAATGCATCGAAATTATAAATGCTCAGGTTCTCTTTCCGACTATGAACTTTTTGTTGAAGCTAGGCAGATTTGCAAAGAATTGACAACTATCTCTCATAATAATTACATCAAACACATTGAAGATAGTATTCAGCATGACCCAAAGCAATTCTGGAAGTACATTCACACTAAAAATAAAGACATGATTTTGCCTCTTAGCATGTCTTTTCAAAATCGTGTATCTGAGAATCCGCAGGAGATAGCTGACATGTTTGCCTCTTTTTTCGGCTCAGTTTACTCAGATGATGAACATGCTTCATGTGATATAGCATCTAAATTCGATTATCCTGAGTGTATTAATCATGTTGATGTCAACCTGATCGATATTTTTGAGGCTATTGAGTCTTTACGTTTAAACCTGCCTGCAGGGCCCGATGGCATCCCTTGTGACTTCATATATAATTGTCGTTTTGTCTTGTGTCCTATTTTGCTCACAATATATAATGTTTCCTTGTCAACAGGCCAATTTCCCAATCATTGGAGAATCAACTATGTAACACCCATTTTTAAGAGTGGTGATACAGACAATATAACAAACTATAGAGCAATAAGTAGGGTGTCTTTATTCAGCAAGGTTTTTGAGAAAATTGCCCTTGAAAAAATCACCCCATATTTTAAACAAAAAATTTGCCTTGAGCAACATGGATTTGTTAGTAATCGTTCAACAGTCTCCAACCTATTGGTGTACACTGACTATGTGTTGGGGGCAGTGATGTGAACTGGTAAATTACCGATAAATTACCGTGGTAATTTACTGTAATTTACCGTAAATGACCAGAAATTGATTACCGTAATTTACCGATAATTTAGGTACATAGAAAATTACTGGTTCTTGTGCTCAATAATTAACGTTATTTACTGTAATTTACCGTTATTTACTGTATTTTGATGTAATTGACCACGTTTGTCAGCAATATGAACAGTATGCGTTCGGGGATTTACTGCCGTCCGTCCGTTATTAGCCGAACCGGGGAATTACTGTCGGCTGTCATTCATTGCCATTCATTTTGTTCTGTGTTGTTTTCGTTTTAAAATGAAATAATATTTAAGAAAAAAACAATGTTTTATTCACAAACAAATGAAACAACTCTTTACCCTACACTGATTCTTACACACACTGTAATTTCTTTCCCATGTAGTAAATACATGATTATGACAAGTTATTTTTTATAAAAAAATAGCAATTTTTATTTGTAAACTAGTGCACGCTGGGTGCGTCTCTGTCTTTTTCAAATGGGCATTTCCAAAAGACAGTACTACACACAATTTACATTAATTTACGAATGGAAATCGCTATTAGTATACTTGCAGTTTACGATAAAAATTTATTACCACGGTAATTAATTTTGGTAACTAACACTCGTAAATTACCAGCGTAAATAACCAAAAATATAAATTACGGTAATTTTACATCACTGGTTGGGGGCCTTGGAGGATAGGTGTCAGGTTGATGCAATCTACACTGACTTCTCCAAGGCCTTCGACAGGGTCAACCACAAGATACTCATGCAAAAACTTAAGCACTATGGAGTGGGAGGTTGTCTTGGGGAGTGGTTTGGTAGCTATATTTCGGGTAGAAGGTTTATGGTGAATATCAATAACGTAACATCTCGTGCGATTAATGTAACATCTGGGGTTCCCCAGGGTGGTCATCTCTCCTCACTACTGTTCAACCTGTTCATAAATGATTTGTCCACAACTGTCAAACATTCTAGATTTTCGCTCTATGCTGATGATTTTAAATTATTCCATTCCATTTATTAGGGCTGTGTCTGATTGTTTGGACATGCAGGAGGACTTGAACAGTTTTGGACAGTGGTGTGTGGATAACAAGCTCACTCTGAACATTGATAAGTGTACCTTCATGTCATTTTACAGAGTAAAGAATCCTGTTGTTTTTGAATATTCTATTAATGGTATCAATTTGATTAAGGTAGAATCTGTAAAGGATCTGGGCATTACCCTTGATCCCAAGTTATCGTTTAATCTACATATAGAGCTAACCACAAATAAAGCCTTGAAACTTTTAGGATTTATTGCCAGATCTCTGAATGGTTTCAGCAATATACACTGCTTTAAGTTTCTTTATTGCTCTCTGGTCCGTTCACTTCTGGAATATGCCAGCCCTGTTTTCAACCCACATTACTTGAAGTATATCAACATGATTGAAAGGATTCAGAGGGAGTTTTTAAGAATAGTCAATTATAAACTGAAGATACCTGTTGAACACCTTGATTATGACCTTCTACAAGGGCTTCTGTCCCTTGGCTCCTTGGAAGGCCGCCGTGCCCTTTTGGATGCAGGATATGTATTCAAAATCTTGTGTGGAGGTGTGGATTGTCCTCTTCTTCTTCAAGGGGTTTCACTTGCTGTACCACAGAGAATCACTCGTCAACATTACCTCTTATATGTTGGGCACCATTGAACAAATTATAGCCAGTTTGCCCCTCTTGTTCGAATGGTTAGGCAATTTAATGGGCTAATGTTAGATCCGTTTAACCTATCACTTGCACAGTTTAATAGACTTGCCATCACAAAGATATGAGATGAGAGATGACCCCATCTTGGTTATATATAAACGTCTCTATTTCATTTCATTTTTGGCTCTACATCCCTGATTGACATTTTTTTTTTAATTTTTTAATTCTTGACTAAGTGTAGTGTTATGTTTGTAGTGATTATTTGTACCTAAGCTTTTGTTATTGTATGGATTCCTATATCATGGTTTTAATATTTTTGTAATATTTGTACTTGTATATACATTATTGTAAATGGCAGTGCCGTATATTTAAAATCTTCAAATCCGGTGACAAAGAAAATGTCAGTAATTATGGACCTATCAGTATTCTCTCTGCTCTTCCTAAATTGTTTGAACATTATATTGAGATAAAGCTTAAGGGATTTTTTGAGAGAATTGTGATATCGAGGCAGCATGGTTTCATCTTTAGTCGTTCTGTTGACACCAATCTCTTTTTATATACGAATTTTATTTCTACTGCAATGGTGGAAGGTGTTAATATGTTTTCAGTAACATCAGGGGTCCCCCAAGGGTCACACTTAGGCCCTCCATTGTTTAATATCTTTAATAATGTTGTTCTTTTTTGGAGGCTGAAAGCCTATTATTTGCTGATTACTTGAAGTTATATGCCAGGATTGGATCACAGCAGGATCAAATCAAAATACAGAATGCTTTAAATAAAATAGATGGATGGTGTACTCTTAATGGTATGGCACTAAATACTGAAAAGTGTCTAGTTATAAGATTTAGCAGAATTAAAAATAATATTCATATAACCTACACATTAGGTAATAAGTTGTTAAAAGTGGCATCTGTTGTGAGGGATCTAGGCGTATATCTTGATTCAAAATTGTCTTTTTCGGAGCACTATGAAAAAATCATAGGCCGTGCTATTAAAATGATGGGTTTTATAAAGAGATCCTGCCAGGATTTTACAAGTGCAAATACGCTAAAAATTCTATTTGTAAGTTTTGTGAGACCGATTCTTGAGTTTTCCAACATCATATGGTCACATTTTTTTAATGTTTACATAGATCGACTAGAAAATATTCAGCGTAAATTTCTAAAATTTGCATGTAGGATTGGAATTTTCCTCTTAATATAGGATACACATAAGTATTTGCAATTAAGTTTTCTGAAGGACAGAAAGGAGTATTATGATTTGCTTTCAATATTATAAATATTTTTGTATGTAGTCCAGAATGTATCTCCATTTTAATTAAAAATGCATGTTCCGGGTTACATAACTCGTAATACTCCCCTGTTACATGTCCCACAGTGTCGTACTTATTATTTTATGTTTAATCCAGTTAACAGAATTAGCAAAAACATAAACAAATTTTCTAGTCAACTTGAGTTCTTCAATAAAGCAAAGTTCAAAACTTCTGCTAAAAGGCCAATCCTAGTTTAAGTTTAGTTTGTATCTTATTAGCACTTATTTCTTGTAAATATGAATGTGTTAATAAAATAAATAAATAAATAAATGAATAAATCTTTACTAATTACGCAATCTTACTAACGAAAAACGAAAATTTCTCGTATAACTTACCATGTAATAACTCTCCGTTCTCCAGTTTTCTTGCAAATCCAAAATCTGTTATCTTAACATTCAAGTTATCATCCAAAAGTATGTTCTCTGGCTTCAAATCTCTAAAAATGGACCCATAACTAGAGGAGATGACATCTAAATAAGTCTAAACAACAACAAAACAAAAATGGCCTCTAAAATATTTCTGTGTGAGGAAAAATAGGATCTTATAAAGTCGATGCTTGATAGCTTTAAAAGACATGATAAATGAATAAATGTTTATTCTCAATGATTGAATGTTTATCCAGCGCTGACTGTTGTTGCTTTTGTTCACCGTTATCTATCTTTTGCATCTAATCTTGACATAGTATCACACCATTTCGAACTCTGTTCTGTTGTGTGCATGTTTGTGTTGCATATCTTGGTTGTTGTTTGGATTCATTTAGGCTAATTACTTTTACTTTGGCCCTTTACATGTAAATACCTCACAGGCGTTTAAAATAAATAATACAGAACAAAATAAATAGCGCTGGTTGGAAAAGTATTCAGCCAATTTAAAAAATAATTGAAATTAAAAATACATACCTATGAACTACGCCCCTAGAATGTATATGTTGCACACCCTCGAATACTTGTCTCATAATATACCTGGTTTTCTTTTCACTCAGGGTCACTACGGACGTTAGATAGTCGAATAGTTCTCCATGTTTGCATAACTCGAACACTAAGAAAATAAATGTTGAGGATTCAAAGACATCCTGGAGTTCAACTAAAACAGGAGGAAAGAATATTACCTGCTTATTTGTCTTCATTAAATAATAAAAATATTTTGTACAATAATACTCAGATTGTTCTGAAAGGAGTCTCAAAATGAAGTTTTTGGGTAACAGAGCTATCTATACAAATAAACACTTACTAATATAAGGATGCCCAACAACTATTCTCAAAATATTTACTTCCTGTCTAGTGGCTTCTACGGAAGAATCGTCATTGCTCAAATCGATAATTTTTGCTGCATATTCTTTTCCGGTTTCCTTTTCGATACATCTTCTAACCGTCGAAGAAATACCTCTGGAAAAGCAAGTAAAAATTGGCATACTTAGAGTGAATATAAACAAAAAAAAAATCTTTCTCTACCTTAATTATTCTAGAATCTGTTGTTTTTGGCTTAGATTTTCTAATAGCATATTTAAGACACCCCAATTGTGATTTACTTCTTTATTTGTTGAAGGACAATGTTCATTTACAAACAATCCTAAATCTACTCAGAAAATTAAAAGAAAAATATAAATGTAATATAATAAGAAAACATAGATTGCTAATTGAAATACTACAATGTTTAGTTTGGGTTACTCTAAGACAGTCTCTTAGGACAGAGGAAATCGAGATGCTCATGCCACTTAGCAAGATTTGCGGAACAGCAAATAAATGATTGAGCCCCATAGTTCTTACATTTAACTTCTATTCTATTGTATATTGCTATAAAATTGAGAGGGCATACTAGGCTCGGTTAACCAAGACCCCTCACGAGACATGTTTAAGTACTTTCACTGTTGTTGCCCTTTTGATGTTTGATGGAAGGTGATTAAATGAGACAGGTAATTTCTTCAATGTAAATGCATGTTACTTGTAAAGGATATATTTTCTAGGAAACAGGGAGTGGCAAGAATATTGAAATTTGGCCACACTGATGTAACATAATTGGAGAACAAATAATGTAATAGTTCTTTCAATTTTATTAGACAAATTTTGTCTTTAGCAACATTAAACGCAATTTCTGCCATTCTGAATGACATTTAACATACACAATCAACTTTATTTTAGAGAGTAGTTTCCATCTAATCCGAGGATCTAGAATTGTTGTCATGATCAGCAAGTCCATGGCTATTAACAAAACGAAAACAATCATGACAAAAAAAAGTAATAACATCAGCCTGAAGAATTTAATTAGACAATAAAAGCAAAGACAAAAGAACCCACCTTCCCAGTATTTCCTTTGGTTCATACTTGGCATAGAATTCCTTGGCAGCATCTTTATCGGGTAATTTATCATATTCTTCCTCTTTGGCCATGTTTTCCCTCAGTTTTATAGTCATAAATTCACGTGCCAGACCTGAAAATCGACTATAAATAACTCCCAATAACTTTTAGAGGTTAACCCCGGGATTGACCTATTCTGAATTGGATGTTGCGTCTCAATTACATTCCGCTGGTGAGATTTATTGTTAATATTAGTTAATTTAAGGCTGTCAATTGAGTTTTTTCGCGATTTAATTCTTTCTGCAGCTGCATAAACCGCACAAAGCAAACGTCAATGTGTCATCATAAATAACCTTTGGAGTATTTCAAACAAATTTTGGCGTCCGTATATATAAAATAGATGTTGTACGAGTGTCCCTCTAGTAGCTTGTCGTCAAACTACTAAAAGGGTAACTTTTAATAATCCGTATCCCAAAATCTAAAACTCAACATGACCGAATAAGGTTTTTACGATCTGGTATTTGAAAGTTGTAAGATTTTAGTGCCTTCGTCATCTCAAACCAAACAGTAAATTTTGGCAACGCCGCCGTAGGTGGCCAATATTTAATTTTAAACTACTTATTGTGAATCGCATGAGAATTCCAGAATTATACTATACAGTAGAAGGAGCGTTACTACATATCCGAGCGTGACGCATGAGGGATTCGGTCTCATTCAACCCCCACAAAAAAAATATCGTAAAACGCGCCTAAAGAGGTTTTTACTTAAAAAAACAATGGTGGGTTCAACCAAAATTCGTAATCGGATTGCGAGGTTTTAGATACTAGTGCACTTGTGAAAGGGAGGCGCGTGATTGGCTAGCTACTTGAAATGACGCCATGTCTTCGCGATGCAACTAGCTGTTTGTAAGTCAGCAGATGGTCTAGGGGTCTGCATGTCTTCACTTCGGTGACACAGGTTCAAATCCCGTTGATTTTGTTTTTTTTTTTAATTAAACATTTCTTGATTTTTGTGTTTCTTTAGGGTATGGCTTGGGTTAGTTTCTTATTTTTTGAGCCCCGGAGCGAGCGAAGCGTACGGAGAGCCATATACCTGCCAAATGCAGATCATTAAACCGCATGCATTTACAAGTGCACTAGTATCTGAAATATCGCAAACGGATTTTGGGTTCAGCCGTAGCCCACACCCTTGAAGTCGCCTGTGGTTTAACGCTGTGCTCGCGTGTATTTTAGGGAAAATATTTTGCACCTGTGGGCTTAAGACGGTGAAATAAGAATAATAGTTTCTACGTGAAGGCAAGGCTGTCCCTTCATAAGCAGCTAATTCTAGCCGTATTCGATTGAGACTGGAGATTAGTTTACAATTAACTGATATTTCAGTTCAGTGAGACAAGGTCAAATGAAATTATGAAAACAATTAAAAAAATGCCGATTGACATTTAAATGGCAACTTTTACCTGAACTACTGAACCGATCTAAGTGATCCCGGTCCATTTTCGGTTCACTTACAGGTGAGCTGGATCACTTTTTAGGTAGTTGGGGCAAAGTGAGATTTTTACAATCGAACACGAATCAGTTCAATATAGTTCAGGTGGATAGATCTGAATCGATCCAAGGTAGTGAAGAATACGGCATCTAGCGCTGGAACCGGCGCTGTTGTCAATTATGGAATACGCCGCCATGTCGTCGCGATGCAATAAGTTTGCGCAAGAGCCCTCGTGGTCGAGAGGCCAAGATGGCGGCCGGGGTTCAAACTCCGTTGTTTATTTTAATATTTTTAAGGTTATGTTTCTAAACAGTTTTTTCTTGATTTTGGGTATGTCTTTTGTTAGATTCATAAATATATGGTTAGCTTGGGTTAGCACTAGCTTAGTTTCCTTTTCTTAAGCCCCTGCAGCGAGCGGAAGGCCCTGCGAAAAGTGAAATAATTGGCAACAGCGCTGGTTCCTGCACTAGAATTACCCGCACCTGTCAACTGTCACTTCGCATTTCCGATAAGTAGGAAAGTAGGGTTATATTAGTTAGTCAATAGTCAATTGAATAGTTTATTTTTAATTTTGTAATTTGTGTTTCATTATCTCACTTACATTTGAAATACAATGGGCAGTAATGCAAAAGGTAAATAAACAATATTGAATTCCTGCTATTTTTTTTTTGATTAATCAGCTTTCCCGATTGTGAGTTTATATCACTGATCTATACAATGGATAAGCAATAACCTTTCACCGAAATGGCTAATTTACGACGTCAAAATGTAAACAAACTCTAGCAAATCTCGGGATGATTGCGTTTGCGCACTGTAACAATGCTTATTGTAATTCGAGAACGTGAGCAGGTCCGTACTTATAAATTTATTTTGGTATAATAATTTTGATTTTTGTATCAAAACTTCTTCAGTACATAGTACATTACTAAATTCACTTGGAAGACAACTCTCATCAATCACTTGCACAAACATTGTTATTTGGTAAAAATCTCAATGAAAAACTAAGTTTGCACCATATATTGCCTAAATCATTTGAGTAAATCATAGATAAATACCATGGATGAGTATATATGGTTCATTGGGTTCTTTTGGCGCCTTAAAAGCAAATAGCAGACAAAACAGAATAAAATACACAAGCGTCTAGAGATCAGGCGTAATTTTCGATGCAGCGAAACGAATAATAGGTATTATTATGGCTTTGCATAACCCTCCGCTCGCTACGGGGCTCAATCAACAATAACTAACCAAAACTAACACAAAATTAAGAAAAGAAGGTAAGTTAATAGAAAACAATAAACAAAACATCTGTCGCGACCGACGGGAATCGAACCCGCAGCGCAGGAATGACAGGCAAGCACTCTGCCTACTACACCAACGAGGCGTTGTAGAAGTTTTGCTAGAATGTAGATACATGGATTCGTTTCGCCGCATCGAAAATTACACTTGATAGACGCTTCTTAAAATACGAGGTTAACTGATCGTGATATTTCAGTTCGTAGTGCACTTGTGAATGCAAGGGATTTAAAGACCTGCAATTGGCAAGTATATGGCCCTCCGCACGCTTCGTTCGCTCCGGGGCTCAAGAAAAGGAAACTAACCAAGTGCTAATAACCCAAGCAATACCCAAAAATCAAGAAAAAAACTGTTTACTTTAAAAAAACCAAAACCGACGGGATATGAACCCGAGTCGCCGAAGTGAAGGCCAACCATGCAGACCCCTAGACCATCTGCTGACTTGCAAACAACTGGTTGCAGCGCGGAGACATGCGTCACCTCACGTAGCTAGCCAATCACGCGCCTCTGATTCACAAGTGCACTATGAACTGAAATCTCGCTAACTGATCAGCTGTTATTTTGTAGGCAGAAGTTTAGACGTGGATTCGTTTCGCCGCATCGAAAATTACGCCTGATCTCTAGACGCTTCTTAAAAACACGAGGTTAACTGATCAGCTGTTATTTTGTAGGCGGATCGTTTCTAGATAGATCGACCAATAGGAGAGGCCGATTTTCACATAGTGGCCTAGGCCTGTAAAGGATCCTAAAACTTATCATGATATCAACCCTACTAGAAAATCACGTCATACAGCTTATTGCAGGGTTATTTAGAGATATTTTAGATGTTTACGCCTTAATAATACTAATACCTATTCTATTAATACTTACTGAAAATAGGAGATTCCCGCGATATCTCTAAGTATGCATACTCATAATGTAATGATCAGTAATTGATCACTCAATCAATAAGCTAAAAAGCAGTCTCGGTTTTTAAAAATATAGTCAAAAATCACACACCAACACTCCTTACTCACTTGGAAGGCGTTCAAAGCAAACTAAAGCAATTTTCCACTTCAAGTTTTTTATAGTTTAGTCGCAGAGTCGCTTCCTTTCAAGCCACTTCATGGTTTGAGCAGTTTACAAATATGAAGTCCATCTGTCATAACCAAACCACATCCCAACCGAACAAAAACAAATAGCGAATGGCGTAGCTTGTAGCTTGGGGGTAGGCCGTAGATTCCGTTTGCCCGGTTTGCCGTCAATCGATACTAATTCGATTCTACTTTACGAAACTACGAGCTCGATACGGGCCTGGAAAATCGACAGTAATCGACCGCGTGGCTGAACAGCTGGCGATTTAGACATTTGACTGACGGATTGAGTGTTATTGCGCTTGATCAGTAATGCCGAGGTATCAAAAATTATGACTGGGAATCGTGCGCACAAACACATTTTTTCTCCCACGCGTAATCAATTTCTCTTCAGATGACACATGCATTATGCTGATCCATTTGTATAGATCAGTGGTTTATATAGAAAATTTCACAATCTTATAATCATTATATATAGGCAAATGCTAGGATGATATATAACTGATAAATAAATATCAATATAACAGATTAGTGATTCGCTTTTAATTACAGATGAATCTCTTTGTAAATATCACATTTGAATTATCTTTTATGTACTATTCAACTTAACATTTATTATGCCTAAAGCTATAAGTCTCTTGTGCTTTCAGATTTATAAATAGGTATTTTAAAATCAACTGTTTCTTGTTTCAGATCAAGTTAATGCATCTTTACCTTCACAAATGATTCAAGGCAGTAATGTGTCAAGAGAGAAAGCACTGACGTAGGTACTTATTAACGAGATCCTTGAAAATATGAAGATATATATATTTATCGTTAGGAAGCATTCTATGTAATAATTAACAAATGTGTCAGATTTTAATTTTATAAACATTTCCCATAGAGAAGATTACTGATTATTAAATATAATCGTTGATTTCAGTAGGTGCCGAGTTCTATGGGAAAGTGGAAATATTTTCACCACTTTAAAAATTATATGTTACATTTCAGGTTTAAACATTTAGTGTGGTCGGCACAATATTTTTATCGGTTATTTTAGGCATATTGAGACATTTTTGAAACAGACCTTACCTACAAGCGATCAAAAGAATTTGAATGTAGATTCAAAATGGCAATTTTTGTTGGAGCAACATTCGATAGTAAAGCCAAAGAAAAAGAAGCAAAAAAAGACATTTCTTACGAGGAAGCAGAGGAAAAAGATGGGCCTGTTAAAGTTGCCAAAAGTATGTATGCATACATGTTTTTTTCTTCATACACTGATTTTCAAAAGAGAATTAAATTAAACTAGCAAAAATAATTTACACATGCTCGTTGTATTCAATAGGTTTTATGAAATTTCATTCTACTTGCGGTGGTTTTCGTGTTATGAACTTGATTAGTACATGAGTATATGGCACACACATAATACCTATATTTCTAAGTAGTAGTTATACATTTTGTTTATAGGATGGCTGGAAATATAAATCCTTAGAAGTGATCAGAAACATGTGGAAAGATTATATGAGGGAAAACTTGGATTTAATTAAAAAAGTGCCTACATGTATAGACCCAGAATGGAATAGTTTTAGGTAAGGATTGCGCTGTTTGATATTTAGGGTGGTATTTGTTAAATTTCAAATTAAAACAGTAAATAAATTAAGTTATATTTGATGTATCCCTAAATTAATCACTTTAGTTGGTTATTATTATTCGAATGGAGGTTAACTGAGAAATCATTTAATTTCCAGTATAATAGTTGCGAAATCAGAAATGGTCGGCGCTGAATTGAAAGTCGTCAAATCAAAAGTGCCCAGTTTAATCGGGCTGAGAGGTACAGTAGTTCTGGAAACGAAAATGTCATTTCAAGTGGTAACGCCGCAAAATGCATTAAAAAGTGAGTCATTATTTTATGTCCCAAGGCGTGATAAATAAAAATTAAATAAGTCCACTATTAATCCCATTACATGGGGTTCACTAGGTATTTATCTACGTTTTAGTATTATAATGCATATTTCTTGTTTTAGCGATTTTAAAGGACACTTCTATGTTCGAATTTATACTAGATAACATGAGGTTCACATTCCTCGGAAAACATCTGGCAACCAGGCCAAGCGATAGAAGTGTTAAGAAGATCAAGGCTTTAATGCAACCTGATTTGTGATAAAATGGTCCAAGATATATGTATATAAAGCAAATAAATATTTAATAATCCAACAAAATGCATGGTTTATTATGTATTGCAGTGAAAGGTGGTAATAAAATGGATGGTTATGGCAAAATAAAGAGGTTTTTCAGTTTTATAAAGATATAGTTGACTGAATATTGTCACTGAAGCACCCTCATATGTTATTACAAAAGAACTACAGTTTTCTTCAAATGTTCATCAACGTAGCGTCGTTTTTTTAACCGCAAAAAAGTTTACTCGACTTCATCATAGCACCGTTGTTTTTCAGATACACACAACTGTTATGACTAAATTATCATTGAAGTACCGTCGTTCTTTTGTTAATAAAAAGTACTGTCGACTGCAAATGTTCATCACGGTACCGTCGTTTTTCAATTTTTAGCAACTATGATCGACTTTAAATTTTCATCGAAGCACCGTTGTTTTTTATTAATAAAGAGTACAGTCGACTGCAAATGTTCATCAAAATACCGTCGTTTTTCAGTTTCAAACAACTATTATCGACTAAGTTTTCATCGAAGCACCGTCGTTTCTTTGTTAATGAAGATTACAGTCGACTGCAAATGTTCGTCGGGGTACCGTCATTTTTCAATTCTAAGCAACTATTATCGACTTTAAATTTTCATCGAAGCACCGTCAGTGTTTATTAATAAAGAGTATGGTCGACTGCAAATATTCATCAGGATACCGTCGTTTTTCAGTCGCATACAACTACTATCGACTAAATATTCATCGAAGTACCGTCCTTTTTTTGTTAAAAACAGTAGTGTCGACTGCAAATGTTCATCAGGGTTCTGTTGTTTTTCAGTTTGAAACAACTATTATCGACTGTAAATTTTCATCGAA
>MU189187.1:0-17963 GCA_016904865.1 Pissodes strobi | reverse complement strand
CAGTGTTGACATACGTCTATATACTGATTTTTAAACGTTATTTTTGTCTAATTTAGAGAGAACAATAGTACACACTGTTGCCAAATTGATCCACAAGCGCAAAAAATTAATTAATTTTTAAAATAACCAAAAACTAGTGTGGATTTATCAATGTGTAATAAATATTTTTTTGTATTTTTGAAAATTAATTTTACAAGTTTCGTACCCCGGCCCATTATCAGTAACTTCTATTTTTTTTTAAGATACGGACCTGGATTTGTCCAGAGTCGATCAACTTTTTGAATTATTTAGGAATTTAATTTTGGTCGATTTTTCTATTATTATCCTTCTTCAATTTCTCAGAAACTAAAATCAACGCGGCAACAATGTCAACTTATCTTATGTATAAGCTGGTTTAAACTGCCACTTTTGAACTACCCTCAATTTTTCAGAAAATAGGAGCAATGTGACAATACTGTCAACTCAATCTTATCTAATAATTTTCAAATGCATCTTCTAAATTATTTTCAATTTGTCAGAAATTTAAAGTAATATGGCAACAGTGTTGACATACGTCTATATACTGATTTTTAAACGTTATTTTTGTTTAATTTAGAGAGAACAATAGTACACACTGTTGCCAAATTGATCCACAAGCGCAAAAAATTAATTAATTTTTAAAATAACCCAAAAACTAGTGTGGATTTATCAATGTGTAGTAAATATATTTTTTTTGAATTTCCTAAAATTAATTTTACACGTTTCGTATCCCGGCCCATCATCAGTAACTTAAATTTTTTTTAGATACGGACCTGTATTTGCCAAGAGTCGATCAACTTTTTGAATTATTTAGGAATTTAATTTTGGTCGATTTTTCAATTATTATCCTCAGTTTCTCAGAAACTAAAATCAATGCGGCAACAATGTCAACTTATCTTATGTAAAAGCTGGTTTAAACTGCCACTTTTGAATTACCCTCAATTTCTCAGGAAATAGGAGCAATGTGACAACACTGTCAATTCAATCTTATCTAATAATTTTCAAATGTATCTTCTCAATTATTTTCAATTTGTCAAGTTGCAATATGGCAACACTGTATATATCGACTATTAAACGTTATTTTTTTCTAATTTAGAGACAACAATAGTAAACACTATTGCCAAATTGATCTTCGTTTTTCTGGAGAGTGGAGATAATTCAAAAAGCGCCAAAAACCAATTAGTTTTCAAAATAACCCAAAAACTAGTGTGGATTATGAATATTTTTTGTCGCCTTGAAAATTAATTTTACACGTTTCGTATCCGGGCCCATCATCAGTTACTTCAATTCTTGACATACGGATCTGTGTTTATCAAGAGCCAATCCATTTTTTAAATTATTTAAGAAATTAATTTTGGTCGATTATTCAATTATTATCAAGTTTCTCAGAAACAAAAATCAATGCGGCAACAATGTCAACGTATCTTATGTATATGCTGGTTTAAACTGCCACTTTTGAATTACTCGGAATTTCTCAGAAAATAGGAGCAATGTGACAACACCGTCAACTTAATTTTATCTAATGATTTTCAAATGAATCTTCTAAATTGTCTTCAATTTGTCAGAAACTTAAAGCAATATGGCAACACTGTCGACGTATCATATTTATTTAGCAATTCTCTAATTTAATCGATATTGAAGGTTAAACAATAGCAAGCGCTATTGCCAAATTGTTTTCCGTTTTTTAAAAATTGGGGGCAAATTGAAATATCTGTCAGCCAAGGAGCTAAATTAGCCAAAAGACATGAAAACTGCAACAATTCCACTTGCACATGTGCTTTGTGAAGTAGCACTTGAAGAGAAGCTTAGGCCAGGAGACGTACAAAGGCTCGAAACTGGGATATTAGTAACGCAACTTCACGATGCCTAGTAGGCAATCAAAACATCTGATGCCACCTGGTCAACTACGTGAGAGGAGACTGGACGAGAGAGACAGTAGGGCGGGTGAGGTTGGAGGAAGGAGAGGGAAAGGACCTGGCCCGTGCCCAGCACAGCACTGGACGCCAGCCATTACCTCCCAACAAGCTAATATTAAAATTAGCAGTGACGTCATCCTAAGCGGTCAATACTTTTTGCCATAAGAAAAGCATACAGAAGAGCCCAGTAAAAGTATTGGTTATTTTATCGCGCCTACTTGCGTATTTAACGTTGATTGCCACGCTGAGCCACTGGAATGTCAATTTCCATCCGCCATCTTCGATATATTCTATATCCAGTGCTGCCAGATTGGGCGCTTTATCACAATTTGGGCTACTTTTCACTGTAGTTTGCCACAAATTATTTTTCAAAGAAACGTAAAATATTTGTCTTGGATTACAATTAACAATATATTAGATACTTAATGTAAAAGTTTGCTTTGGTATATGTTAGTATAGTTATATTAAATATAAATAAATATTTAAAATCCGAAAAGTAAATATACAAAAACCGGAAAGTGAAGCATAACGGATTCAAAACCTTTAAGTAAATAAACGTTGCTTAGCAATAAACTAATTATTTTGTATAAATATTTAGTTAGTTCCAGTTAAAAACATACTTTCAAATGTCATTCAACAAATGGTGTAAAAATTGAAGTCCAACTCTTAAATAGTTTACATCCCAAATAATAACTAACTCTGCCAACCCAGACGAGCCAAATCCTGATGGCCAAAACGAGGTAATCCTGCAAATTCGTAACAATATTTTTTACCATTGCGCAACTACTAACATAAACGATTCAATATTTGGGCTGCAGTACGAGGATGACGAGACGGTTCTTCAAAATCTGGCAACGCTGCCTAATGTCACTTGCCAGTTTGCCAGCGTACTTTCAACGTTCGACCGATTTGTTAATTGTTTTTCGATTTTCCATTGATTTTCTGTTTATTTCTTTATAATATCAGTACTTTAGTGTGTTTAAATTTATATGAACAATGCCCTCCCGATGCTGTGCACCAGGCTGCGGTGGAAACTAGCCGAAAAGACCCAAAGCTCACGTTAATTAAATAGATTGGTGGTATCTAGTTTTTATTTATCAAAATAGATTCTATTTTGATAAACTGGATATTCAAAGGTTTTTGCTTTGGAATTTCGTTTTCCATTAACAAAAATTGAATGAGGCGCGTCTTAGGGCTGAGTTCATGATTCGCAGCCTTGTTTTAACCGGAAGCCCTTAAATATTATTTATGCATGCAGAAAAAGGTAAGTAAACTGCAATTTAATTTTTGATTTAAAAAGATAGTCATAATAGCCGTGCTTAAAATAATATCAGCTTGTAGGAGGTCTTGTATTAGGCCAATTACGTTTCAAATTACATATAAAAAAAAAGAGTTAAATTTACAAAATACAAGTTTTTGTTATTTTTTTCCAGATTTTTGCATCCAACTGCGAAATTTTAAAAGAAATTGCACATTTCAATATACGCCTGTAAATAAGTTATGACCACTTTGGATGACGTCACGCGTAAGCCGTCTGGCCTAGTTGTAGGAGGTGTTGGCTAAGGGCGCTACGCTGCAGCACAGCGCACGTTTCACTCTCTGGCGCCTCCCGCTGCCCGCACCAAGTGCCCCAGGAAGGTAAATCGCAAAAGTAGGTCGGACATTGTCCCACGAGATCAAAAATTGAGATTTTTTTAAAGAAAAGAAAAACCTCCAACTTTGGAAACGCGTAATTTCTAAACGGCTCGTCCTAAAGCTCTGGGCGTGCGCTGATTCTTTCTCTATAAGATGACCGCCTCGTATAGTCAAAGAAAATATTTTTTGAATATTTCCTCAATGGCAAATTTTGAGTTTTTGGCCAATATTTTTTGAGATATTTGTTGTAGGTCAAATCTGTGGCCATATTCTTGTTCCTTGGTTCATTTTACACTAGGTAACCAATTTTCAGCCATTTAGTACAAAACACCTCTGCGTAATCAAAGAAAATATGAAAAACGGCTGCAGTTTACCCAATAAATGTTTGCGGGACCTAATATTTTGGCTTTTAACTACCCTCTAGGTGGGTAACATGCCCACAAAAAAAAAAAACAGCCAAATCGGAGGGGGTCGATGCAATTCAAATTATTTGAACCTTTTTTTCAAAAATTTTCAATGTGCCCATGTCAATTGAGGTTCTTTTCGTAGACATGTTGCTCCTTTCCACCGACAACTAAGGCCGAAAGCGCTTTGTTAAGCTTTTATAGGAAGAAGAGTCCTCTTTTATGGATTAAAGTTTTGCAAAGTAAAACTTATCCCTGAAATAATTAGAGAATTTACTCACGAAAATAAATCAATTATAAAAAGACTAGCAAAACCTACACACTATTAGTTATCTCACCACCACCACCACCTGTATCGCATACGGCAACAACAGACTTCCCCGAAACGTTATTGGACGTGTCTTCGACCTGCTGAGTTGTTGTGTCCGTAACATTCGTCTTTCCACCGGCAACGTCGGAAAATGAGGTTTCATTTGTGGCGTCGTCGATGGAAGTACCGCGCGCCGCGTCAATTGGGCCTTCGCTGCTGCTACATTTACTGGGTGCGGCCTGTAGATTCTTAGCGTCTAAATCACTATGGCTAATTTCGTTCGAACACGAATTATTTTTTATTACGTCCAATTTATCACTTTTCGATGCCGTATCGACTTGTCCGTTTGTACCCGTTTCTACACTCTGAACTGGTTCCGATCGCTTGTTCTGCGCTTCCGAGTCACCTTCAAGCTGCCCCAGTCGCCTCTGTATTGCGTCCGACTCTTCAGCAGTTTTTGAATTAATCTTTTCATCATCTTTTATTATTAGTTCCTTATTTACACAAATTGAAGGTTCGATGGCTTTGTCGTCATCCTTTTTGCTCGTCGATAGAGGTTGCGATTTTACGACTTCAGTGGAACGTCCTGAAAGACAATATATTTTATTTACAATACCGCAGCAAAGCACATTGTTCACCTACCTTTGGAAACAATGTCCTTGACGGCTGTCGATCGATGATTGCCAGGAGAGTTCCTCCCATCCTTTTCCTGGACTATCGGTGATCTTTTTCCACTCGCCTCTATAATGCTGCCTAAAATTTCTATCGCCCTTTTCTGACTGAGTTTGTCCAAAGCTGATTGATTTACGCCCGCGTTTGCTGTCGTGGTTTTTTGGGCTACGTGCAACGGAGACCCATTCCTGACAGCTTTGCGGGCTGCCACCTCCTTTTTGTCGTGAAGCGAGTGCTTATTTCCACTCAATTCTTTCACTTTGCTTTGAGTCAGTTTTTCCAGGGCTATCTCGAGGCTTTTCTCATTCTTGCCGGGAGGTGAATCTTTGATTTTCTTGCTTCCAGAAGTAAGAGATGATTTTGTTGTTATTGGAGCCGTTGATCCGCTTGTTCTTGGAGACGGCTGGCTGGCTGCTTTGGCAGAGTGTTTTGGAGAAAACTAAAAAGAAAAACATCATTGGCAACAAAGTGTTATAAATGTAGACGTAATGCTTTCATATATTACGTTTACTAATTCTTACCCCTGGACTATGTGGTTGCTGGCCAATGGTAGTAGATGGGTTTAAACCGATGTTTAAACCGAAGGCGTGAGGTAGAGGAGGAGGAACTAAACCTGCCGCTGCAGCCGCTGCCATCCTTTGGGTGTACCACAAGCTAAATAAAAAAAAAACATAGATAATAGTAGTACTTAACCTACGAGTGAAACAATGAAAACTCTATGTAAAGTATTACGAATGGCCTAGTTTTGGAAGTATACATTTTTCGTCACAAAAATTCATTTCTTCAGTTGAGAATTATTAGAAATAATTCTGGATATGTTCTATATTGTTGTGGACGATTGATGTTTATTAGACAAAATATTACCTATTTCTCCACCTCAGGCCCTGTAAAACACGCTCTCTTTATTTGGCTTCATGGTTCGACCACTTATGATACCAAATCAAACAATACGAAAAATGCTATAAATGTATTTACCCTGAATTTTGAATATGAAACCATATTATACAGAACTCTGTTCCTAAACCTTCCCTACTTAAATCGTCTAGAATTAAACAATAGCAAGCGCAAAGTATTAACCTCTAAACCTCCATAAACTCAGTTCAATTGCAATTGGCCATATTATTAACTCAAATTGAGTAAAAATGCATGACTGCACTTCATTTAAGGTGTGTTGTAATTTAATTTAATTTAAGTATACAGGTTAACACGTGGTGGGTATAAAGTGATTGGCAATTTTTTCTTATAGTACATCCTGTATATTTTTATATTTTTAAATTCTCCTTAAAATTCTAGACATAACTGATTTAGCATACTCTATACCTAAATTAAATTGTTTTCGAAATATCGACGTTTGAAAAGTGACATTTTCCAGATGGTGTCAATGGTTATGACACCTAGCAATGGGAAACATTTTGTCAACATGACGGAATTGCAAATTAATTTCTCTAAGTGTCACTATCCGCAGGAGAAAGTTAAGTGCTGCTCAATCTAATATGGCAATTGGAATGATTACTGCTGGGCAGAATCAAACAGAAGTTGCTGCTTGTTGTAACGTTTCGCAGTGTCATATCTCGATTAGTCAATAGGCATGCTGAAAACGGAAGTGTATCGGAAAGGCCTAAGACTGGACGACCTAGAGTTACTACCAGGGCAGAAGATAGGTACATAACAATATCAGCACGAAGGGAAGCCCTTGGCACCTGTAGGATACTTAGACAACAACTCCAAAATGCCACAAGGTTACAATACAGGTTTCATTATCAACGGTGAGATGGCGCCTCAATGAGATTGGTTTAAGATCTAGACGTTTGTTGAGAAGAATTCCATTGATCTAACCGATAGACGCCGTCGACTGGATTGGGCAAGGGAGCAAGTTCATTGGGCAGAAGAGTGGAAATCTGTACTTTTCACTGACGAGTCTCGCTATGGAAGATTTTCAGACAGTCGTCGGGTGCGAGTACACGTCAAGAAACCGTCGATCAGTGCAAGAAGTACATCCTTTCCCTGGAGGTACAATAACCGTTTGAGCTGGAATTAGCTACAATAATAGGACACAGCTGATGGTTTTACCTGGGAACATGAATTCTCAGATAAACCTGGATGAGGTAATTAACAATGTTCTGTTAGTGTAACGGTTTCCAATTTCTTGATGATAATGCTCGTCCCCATCGAGCCGCTCGAGTATTAGCAGCGCTGGTCACCACGCTCGCCTGACCTCAACGTAATCGACCACGCATGGGACCAACTACAAAGAGCATTGGATAACCACCAACCATCCCCCGAAACCATGCAGCAGCTCAGAGATCTGTTGCCACAACTTTGGAATAGTTTAGATCAGCGTGTTTTCAATAACTTGATTGAAAGCATGCCAAGGCGGTGCAGGGCAGTGATAGAGGTCCGTGGGGGCTACACATTGTACTAGCGTCTCAGTTCGTGTTTTCATTGAAATAAAATTTGTTTTTCATAATTATTGATCTTCATTTTTTGCATCATAGCCGAAAATGTTAGTTTGGGTTGGATCATATTCACAAATTATCCGGAAAAATTCGTATTTCCGGTTTACTGGAAAGCTAATGTCAGAATATAGCTTATTTAAGACAGGAATATGAAAGGCATTTCACTGTAAGTCAAACCGTTTAGATTCTAGAGGGGTTTAAAGTGACTAAAATGAACAACTGAATTTAGGTATAGGGTATACTAAATGAGATGTCTAGAATTTTAAGACTTTAAAAATCCAAAAATATACAGGATGTGCCATAATAAAAAAATTGCTAATGACTTTATACCAACCACGCGAGTTGCCCTGTATACTTAAATTAAATTAAATAACATCACACCTTCAATGAAGTGCAGTTATGCATTTCTGCCCAATTTGAGTCAATAATATGGCCAATTAAAGTATTGAAATTAGAAAATACAAATCTAAATGTTTGTAAAAAATAATAATTTGAAAAAAATCAAAAACTGTTCCGAGATATTGACACAGGCATTCTAAAACTTGTAACGGAATATATGTTTATTCAGCTACACTAAAATTTCAGTTCAATTACGAATGATTTTCGATATTTGGGATTTAAGTTGCCAGTGACATCTATTCACGAATGAGTTTATTTCGTGTGGTTGGCTATTTTAGGAAGCGCAGTACGCTATTTAATACCTACAATTCATGATTTTAATGTACTATTGATTGCTATATTTAATATTGGGTACTTCTATGGCTTGACGCTGTGTGATTTATAGTGGTAATCACATGATATAAATTAGCCAATAATGCACCGGCAAGCATATTTTGAAGCGAGATCGGGTATCTTGTGTCGACACAATAAAACTGGTTCTAAATTTGTCCTGGATTTTGTTTAAAACATGAGTCTCAAGTTACTGTCGCACGTTGCATGCATCCAAACTGATCGCACCTAACACAAGTGTAAAACGAATTTCTATCCTTATTATGTTCACAGGAATGACATCTTCCGTATTTTACGTGCTTTTTCCCCGGTTCTTGGATATTATTTATGTTCCTTATTAGAAGAAACAGAAGATCCTGAAAATTCACCAATCTTCTTTTTCAATCCGATAGGGAGTATGGGATTAGCTTGTCGAATCTTCAAATATGGTGTAACTAATGCAATAAATATTTCATGAATAGACGACGCTTTATGGGGCTTGGATTATTTATTACAAGTGTAGATTACAAAAGCGTTGATTGATGCCGTATTGAGTTGGGAAAAAAATACCGCCGAAGGCTATATGCGACTATTACGCGATACGTCATAGTTACTGGCTGGCTCATCGACTACATCGACACCTCCTTTCGTTAAGTTATAAAATAAGATCATCTCTGGTTTTTGGTCGCTATCAGTTTGTTCGTCAATTGTATCGCAGTGATGTAGGGTGGTGCTATAATTGGACCAAGTTTATCGAATTGACGTCTCTCAGCTGGATTTGGCGTATGGGTAAAAAATAATTTCCAGCATTCTAGGGGATATACTGAAAAAATGCCCGTTTGAGTCCGGGCAAATGAGTCGACGGGTGTCTTAATTTTTTAATCTTGAAATATTTAATTCATCTTGCAGTTTATTTAACTAATTCTTTCATTTTTAAATACATAATTAATATTTGTTTATGATTCGTTTAGTCTTATTCGACTTAAGCAAGAATTTAGCAGTTATATTCCATTTTTAATTAGCTTACATCTTCAATAATTTTTAATTATTGTCGTGACGTTTGGGTGATAATACCGATTTATTGGAGAATATTTGCGTCTCTCATTAATCAAATTCATGTAATTTGAAAAAGGCTTAGTCCAAATTTACGGAGAACGCAATTATTTCATCGTTTAGTGGTCACGCACATTATTTTACGTATTTTCATTCAAATTGAACAGTATTATTTGGGTGAATTCTCGGAGTAAGTTCTATATATTCCTACAAAGATAGTAAATTGAATTTTCAGTAGAATTTCTCCGAATTTTCCCTCATAGTATTGCTGGTTTTAATATTTTTTCCTTTCAGGCTTATTTAATTAAATATTCACTTTATTTGTTATATCAAGTATATAATTGTTAGCACTCGCCCTGTCTCGTCTCAACACTGATGTACCGACATTACTTTACATTTATGGGAGGTTAATCTCACATATGTAAAATTATTTGGTTTAATCTTTTATCTAAATCTCTATCTCGATGTGAGATAGTGATTATCTTATCTTTCTCTTTAATTAATTGAGGCGTAATTACGCTCAATTATCGTTTATGTGCCAAGGGCCGAAATAAAAGTAATAGCAATTACTTATTTTGAGTTATGACTCGTTATTAGAGGTTGTACCTCTATTTTTCTATTTATTATCAAATTCAAGTTATCTTTTTTTTAGATTTACCGAGAATCACTGTTTTGGAACGTTATTCCATTAATTTCTTTTGAATTTTAAATTTCAGTCATTATTTGCTTTTGAATTTCATATTTGAAAGTAAAGAAAAGGATATCTTGAGTAACAGTAGTTATTTATAATTTTTGCTCAACTTAACATTGTAATTCAAGTTTCTGATTATATCTGCTTTAACCAGTAAATTTTCAAATTGTTGATTGCTTCCTCATGTGTTTAACAGTGTCACTGATGTTCACATGATATTTCCCTGAATATTATTTAATTAGCGGTATACATTAATCTAAGACTTGTTTATTTCTCCTTACATGTTATAAATCTACCTAACTACACAACTGAGCAAGGAAACACGTCGCTGTACCAGACCTGTAGAGGGAGCCACTACCTGGTGAACGAATAAGTCCTCGATTAACCCAACTGACACTAACTTGGAAACAGGCAGAAGCGGTTCCAGGTCCCAATACGATCGCATGGTTACAAAATAATTGAACGAAGTTAAGTATCAGTCAGTCAGAAGATAAACATATTGTAAAGACCAACTGTATTCAATTTTTTATCTGTCATAATTAATTTTTTTAATCTTTTACATTATTTTTAATTTTCATTACTAAATTTCATTTCAAATAATTATATTTGTAATTTAATTATATTGATAATCTCTATTTCACATGATACCATCACTCATATTTGTAATTTAATCATATAGTTAATATATGACTTGTTTTTAATTTATTTCTTTAATTTGTCCCAAGAGAGGTCTGTGAGGCATTGCGAATTATAAGGGCAAATTTTTGATATTTCTATCTTTATTATTGTTATCTATATTTAAGTATTTATATTCAGTTAGCATTGTCTCTAGGAACTCTGGCGCCCAAACAATTCACTGCTAATAAAAGAACGTCGACGGACCCCTTAAGAAAAATAAAAACGAATCTCATGCATTTCAACAACTAGTATTTCATTACAAAATGGCGCACAATGCCATACTTGATTAATTAATTAATATTTAGCTAGCTTTCGCTACAAATTAGCGCCCAACAAAATATATCGTTACAAATTGGCGCTCTACCTTCGTTACAAATTGACGCCCAACTATTCAATTTCACTACAAATTGGTGCCCAACGCCAACTAGTATTCTTTTCGTTACAAACAACCATCATAAAAAATCTGCAGTTATTTCTCAAAAAGTTACAGAACATCATAAATTCGTTCCTTGAGCTCTCCTTCACTTGTCACCCTGTATCTAATCCGTAATGTCATCATTGGCTTGACCTGACATGACAACTTAAAGCTGAAAGTACCGCCTTTAAGTCGCTAGTATACATTTCAAATTTGTTTAATTGTTATGTAAGAAATACTCATTTAATCTTTACCTGAAATTCAAGCTATCCTTAACTTTTGAAGAGCAGTTTATTATAATCTTTAAAATAAAGAAAGTAAAAATTATACGAAAGAAAGGTGCTAGATTGAAAGCATAAAAGTTCATTTCATTGAAAGTCAGAAAGGACAAATATATTCCAGTTGTAAATTGCATAATCAAGACTGTTTTAGCCTTTAGTTAATAATTAAGAAACCGTTTGTAACATTAGTTGTATGCTTGAAGGAACGAAGGATTGGAAGTTTTAGTCTAAGAATTGTACATATATAATTTCTAATTTCTATTTAACATAGAAAACGCTGTTTATTTATATCTATCATATTTAAATGCAATTTACACCTGCATTATTAAATTATATTAAACCGAATACATGTTTCAATTCCTCTCACCACCCTATAGTAATACAGTTCATTAAAAGTGGTTAATTAAGATACCACACCCTTCTTTATGGTTTTAAGCAATAATAAAAGCACTTGTTCATCCCGACCACACTCATCTAAACTTAGTAGTAGTATGTACGCCGCTGATTCGATAATCAAGTTTTACAAGCGTCTAGGGATAGGGCTAAATTTTCGATGCGAAACCGTGCATGCGCAATGGCGAAACAATAATAATAGGTATTATTATGGCTTTGCATGGTCTACAAGAACTGACCAAAACTAACCCAAAATAATTAAGAAAAAAGTAAATTAATAAACAACAAACATAACCTTAAAAAAATTTGTGTGCTTAAGACCACACGATAGGAGTGAAAACTTCTACAAGCGGGGTCATCATTTGTCAGAATTTCAATCCGAGCCTTCGCTTCAGGGATACGGACAAAAAACGGTTTTCCCCCCAAAATCCCCCCTTAAATTAGAGCCCCGGTCCCCCCGCCCCCGTATAGTCTAAGGTGGCTCCACATGGGGCGCACCTACCATAAAAATTTCGACCCCGTACCTCTTCCTGTTTTCGCGAAATTAATTATGTTTTTCCTTCTCCCCCCCCTCCCCTGCCCAAACGGGGGGGGGGGGGGGGGGGGGGGCCGGTTCCCGTTTTCGTCCAGGATCCTGCTTTTACCCCGGCTACATCCCCTGACAATTTCAGCCCTCTACCTATACGGGAACATGCCGCATGCACCATTTTGTCCAGTAGAAGGAGCGTTACATTAGGTTACGTTACGTGACGGCTCGGTCTCATTCAACCCCCACAAAAAAAAGTGCTGAGCGCGCCTAAAGAAGTTTTCACTTCAAAAAGTAAACAAAACATCTGTTGGAATTGAACCCGCAGCGCAGAAATGACAAGGCAAAACCTCTACCTACTACACCACCGAGGCGTTGAAGGAATTCCTCTAGAACGTAAAGACATGGATAATTCAGATACATCCGGCCATATTAGGCATGCACGGTTTCGCATCGAAAATTTACCCCTATCCCTAGACGCTTGTTTAAGTGTTTATCATCTGGCAACACTGAGTCCAGCCGTGATTAGCGTCTCGCCGTTGCGGGAAGCCTCATCCCGAACTTCGCATTTCGACAAAAGCAGAAATGTGAGACATTGGCTCGGGTGGTAAAGCTCGAGTCTCTAGAAAACGCAAAGCGATTGGTTTGACGCCCGGTCCTTGCAAGTTTTTTTTTTTGAATTAGTTAGTTTTTTGACATGCTTTGGATTAGTGTTTGTTGCTTGCGCCCCGCAGCGAGCGGAGGGCATTATATGAACTGAAAATGTAAAAAAAAACAACGCATGTAGCGCCATAAGCCGTACCCTTCGGACGAAGTCGGGATCTAAGGTTCCCCACATCGGCGAGACGCTAGTGACTGCCAACATATGAACATAAGAAAGCCGACGCGGATAACCTATAAACATAATGATGATGAGCAAAAATTGAGAAAAATATAATTTATGGCGGAAATATTTGAATGATAATCACTTTTTTGAAAAGAAAGTTAAAATACAAATCGATTAATGTAAACATTTTTCTAAAAAGGCCATTATTAAGGGCTTACCTTATCTCACCCAGAACCTTACATTTCTGTTGTTATGATTTCGAGGACAAAAGAGCCACAAACTCTTCTGTAGGAACTTCAAGCACACGTCTCGAATTCTTGATGTTAATCCACTTTTTTCAGATTCTTTTCCACTTTTTTAAAAGCTGGGGAAAAAACCCCCTTTTGGAAAAACCGCGTTTCCAACCCAAACAAAAACAAAAGCTTCTTTCGTCACAGCATACTATCTCTGTCTTCTCATTGTCACTTCTCAGTGTTGCCAATGGCATGAAATTAATTTATGTGATGGTTAAGCCAAAATTATGTTAAAATCTGAAAATGGCGGGACAAGCAAAACATATCCCTTCTGATTCGCCATATAATTATGCAATTTTCAAATTTTTTATCAGAATGATGGCAAAATTATGTTAAAAATCTGATAATTATGTGACAATCGGCAACACTGCAGTCCTCGCCTCCGATGTTAGTCTTCTCTGCACCCAATATTGCTTTCTCTCTTCCGCTGAACTATCGCCGTAATGTCCTTTCGCTTTAAACATGCACGTTGCCCGTGCGTTCTGCCATATTTTCGAACGATATTAGAGACCTCCCGCACAACCGTTATTTACATCATCCGTAAAGGAAAAATCGGAAGGTTCAAATTTAAATTAGACGAAAAATCAACCCGAGCCATAGATTAAATAGAACAATAATTATTAAAAAAAATTATAATAATAATAATAACAATAATAATAATAATAATAATAATAATAATAATAATAATAATAATAATAATAATAATAAAGAAGCATCGACTGTGGCTCTAGCACAAGTGCTAAGTTAGTGACGAAGCAGAAAACTCTAAAAGAACTGGAAAATGATTGGCATTTCGAGAAACAAATATGCCCCCCTTGAATGATTAGTCAATATAAAACTTGACAAAACCCAAGAGCTTTTTACTGTTTTAGATTTAGTTGCATTTACTAACCATTTTCATTTTTAGATTTCGCGTTCTTGGGGACAGACTTGTGCTTCGAAACTATTAAAATTATTGAATATTCAAGCACTTTATGGGAATAAAACGCTCCATGTGTCTATATTCCACCAGTCTCTTTAAGACTAAAAATTCATACCAATGTAAACCCACACTAAAAGTGCTTTTCCTTATTGTAAATGAAACTGTAAGTGATGATATAGCCTGAACCTTTCAGGTGACACCTAAAAGCGGTTCAGTTAAAATTCTAATTAATGAGCACTTCTAAGATAAGCTCCTGCGTTATTCAAAAAGTCTATAAAACTGAGGTGGAGAAATAGGTTATAATTTGTCTAACAAATAATAATAATAATTACCTATGACACGCAGCCATAAATCTGGGATCATAACTCGGGAATCCACCGGCCGGATATAGGAATTGGTTCGGATTCAAAGTTGGACTGGCCAAGTTCGGGACGAACGGGTTCGACGGAGTGAACGTCAAACTGGTCTTGTCTCGCTGCTGTTTCGGGGACAACGCGCTTATGGGCGACGATGATTTTGATGGCGAGCTCGTCGTTACAGCTGTAAATACATCGAAAATTAATTAAGCCTAAATTAATTGTAATTCACCTATAATTTAGTTTTTGTTCACCTATTGATAATAAAAGGCATCTTTCAAAGAATGAGGATTATAGAAGTGTTTTCATTAAAGCAAAATTAAGCTGCCTCTCTCATATTTTCTTATTAATAGCAGACATACTTTTAAACTAAATAAGATTTACCTGTTATGCTACTGCTCGAATTCGATTTAACTTTCGGGGAATGAGGACTTTTCGGCGACTTCCTTTCGTTCTTTGGAGAATTCTGTTGCAATTTTAACGGATTAAAAATCGATACTGAGCTGATGTTAATCTTGAGATCCCCCGCTAAAGGATTTACCCTAAAATGAAATGATAATTTTGATTAATTAATTTTAATTTACCATTAAGGTTTGTAGTTCAAATGACCAGTATATCAGATCGCCACGACCAAGAAATATACGTTCGACAGGGTGCAGCATGGCAATCTTATGGGTAGTACCAAAAATATACACTGCATAGAAAATTCGTATTGAAAACTATATCAAAAGCCCAGAGGTTTTCAACAAGGATGTGTGGAAAATGCAAGAGCACTGAATTTTATCATCCAGCATGTTTGTGTGCATGAAATAAACCTTGAACCTAAGACGGAATTGACAATGAGAAGACATTGTTAGAAAACTAAATAGTTGAGGAACTTTAAAAGAAGTCTCACAAGAACGTTTGTCCCTAAACCCACTCTGATTATCTATGAGTATATCATTGCCCTTCAAATGTTCTTATAACTGGTCCTTCAGATGCATCTCTAATAGTTTTTCAATTAAAGGTCTAAACTCTTCCACTTTCTTGGTGTTGCCAATTTTAGGAATGGGAATCACCATAGACGTTTTAAAATCATCAGGTACCACAGCTTCTGAAATTGAAGCATTTAACATTTTAGTAATTTTACCAATTAAAATATCTCCTCCCTTTTGAAGGATGTCTAGATCAATGTCATCGGTCATCGGTTGAAGACTGTTGTCGGTTGACCGTTGTTTTTCGCTTTATTAGACTTTTAATATCATTTGGACCTAAACTCTCAAATTCACTTAACAGTGTTATATTCTCATTAAAGGCTGATTTATAGTTGCAGTAACGTATCACTTAAGAAGTAACAGTAAGCCGTAAGGAAAATAAACATTCAGTCAGTAATGTAACCATTTAGAGTTCCGTAAGACTTAGCAGTAAGCAGTAAGCCGTATGCAGTAAGAAGTAAGAAATGGTTTATTTTCATTTCTTACGTTACGGCATAACGAATCGGACGAGATCGTCGGCCTTCGTACGTGATCGGCATTTCTATTAATTGTAATTGGTCGGGTTTTGTATAATATTTTTCGGGATAGTTTTTTAGTAGCAAAAAAAGCACATGATACTGCTGCCCTAGTTAAAATAACATCATCCATCTTAAAAGTAAAATATTTTTAAGTTATAATTAGATCCCTTAAAATAAATAAACAAAAAACATAACCTAAAATCGGTAACACGTTAATTTTCTTACGTCAACTATAAATGGGTGCTTCACTACTGTTTAAGTTTACGGCTACGGTTACTTCTTAAGTCATACGTTACTGCAACTATAAATCAGCCTTTAATGGCTCATTAATGATGTTCCTCATGATCACATAATTTGAGACAATAATATCTTCAATACTTTCAATGTAATAATTGTTAAATGTTTCTGCCATATCGTTTCTTGAAGTAATCTTCCCATTTTAGAAGAACATGTTGCTTTATAGAAGGATAAAATTCGTTTTCTGGAGGAAAACCTGAAAAAATACGAAGGAAAAGAACATCACGTGACTCAAGTAAACAAACACAAACCACAGAATACAGAAGATAGACCAGACGCCACTACCAGCAAACATTCGACGAACACGCAAGCGCAAACCCAAAATCCATGTGCGCTTTTAAGTTCCGATGTCCTAAAAGGCAAAAATCCGGTCTTAAAAGACAAAAATCCGGTCGCGGGTAACCAAAACCAACCGAAATTGCCTATCGATCTGACGGCTGACGCCCAGGATTCTGTCACTGGAATTGACACTGTTGACGTTAAGAAAATAAACACAAAAGAAAATGAAATTTTCACGGAAAATGAGGAAAAGCTGAAGGAAAATGATTTGAATAATGAGCCATGGCATAAAGTGGTGTCTAAAAGTGGCCCTCGACGCCTTAGTGCTGTCCAACAACCTGTAAAGAGTACCCGCACTCGCCCAGAATCCATAAGGGGAACTTGCAGTGAAACCACAATTAAATCTGCTCAAAGAATGTCCTTTTTAATTTTATCGGGCCTTGCCCCAGAGGTGAGTGCAGTAGATGTAGAGAACTACCTTGCAAACAAAAACTTAATGGGCTATACCTGCACAAAGATGAAAACGAAAAGAGAAAAACATTTTAGTTCTTTTAAGCTAGCCGTTCCTTCAAATAATAGGGAACTATACTTACAAGCTGAAACGTGGCCAAAGAGGACAATTGTCAACCATTTCCTCAATCTCCAGAGCCCCAGAGGGGCGACACAACCAAGAACATTAACTCAGCTTCAGGGAAATACAAAAGAAAATGCTTAAGGATTCTACACATCAACATGTGGTCCCTAAGAAACAAAATACCTCAGCTAGAGGCATTTATTACAGACAAGGGTATTGACTTACTCTGCATCACAGAGCATTGGCTGACAGAAGAGGAATTGAAAACCTTCCACCTTGATGGGTGCATCATGGGAGGTTTCTTTGCAAGGTCTCGGTACACTGGAGGAGGTACAATGTTATTAGTTAGGAATAGTATAGGGTCAAATTTTAAAAATATTAAAGTTTTAACGTTGAAAAGATTGTGGAGTCATGTTGCGTCTATTTTAAAAGTCTTAATCTTTATGCTTTAGTTTTATATCGGTCACCCTCGGGCAGTTTTGACACCTTCTTGGATGTTTTGGAGAGAACAATAGCAGCTCTTAATCCAGACAAAAGTATAGTAATAGCTGGCGATTTTAATGTGCACTTTGATGAAAACCAGGTAAATGCCCGGATTCTTGAGGATGCTCTCAGGGGTTTTGGCTTATGTAGGACGGTTTTTGAGCCCACAAGGCAAGATGTACGTTTGGATAACATCTTTATTAATTCTGCAACTGAGATGTTAAATGTTGAGGTGGTTGATCTTGATGTGTCTGATCATAAAGGCCAAATAATAAATTTTCTAGT
>MU189186.1:43432-54478 GCA_016904865.1 Pissodes strobi | reverse complement strand
AAACTATAAATTCATAACAGGATGACAAATTCATAATAGTATCTATGGTTACAATACAAATAGTTATCAGTCCATAAAATCGCAGAGATCATATATTGCTTAGGTAAGATCGCCTAGTAATTAGTCAAGCCAAGAGTACTCGAGACTTGACGAAGGAATGAGTCAAAGGTTGCAAAGAAGTCTATGTCATCATATTGATTGGCTAGTCTGGCTGCTCTTGATATGAAGTTGTTCAGTCCATAATTGGTGCGATGAAGAGGGTAATGAAAACCAACTGTAGATCTGGTAGGTCTAGATGGAACATGAATATTAATTTTATTGAGCAAAGAAGGTACAGCAGCGCTACCATGCAGAATATTGTAAAAAGTAGGTAATTAGGTCTCTCCTCTTATGACGCATAGTAATGGGTGACATATTTAACAAAGCAAGTAAATCTGCATCGTTGTAATTGTCCAAAATGTTTAATTTGAAAGCAATCTGCTTTAAAAATTTATATTCAACATGACGCAAGGACTCAATATGCACACCATAAAAAGGCGACCACACACAGGATGGGTACTCAAGATGGGGACGGACAAGAGAGCAGTAAAGAGTTTTTAAGGCCGTAATCCCAGTGAAATCTTCTGTGCTCCTTTTAATAAAGCCAAACATCTGAAATGCCTTGTTAACTACATTATTTAAGTGATCAGAAAGTTGTAGAGTTGCATCCAATGTGACACCCAGGTCCTTAATGAAGGGTACATTATCAAGACAATGCTGGCCAATCTTGTATTCACACCTGATGGGGGATGTGGACAGAGAGAACGTAATAGCTTTACATTTGGAAGCATTCAGATTCATCCCATTTCTTGTCCACCAATCCAACAAATTAATTAGCTCATATTGAAGTTTATCACAATCATTGGGACATTTAATCAGACAGCTCAACTTTAAGTCATCAGCAAACAGCAAAAAAAGGGAAGAGGAAAAACATTCATGAATATCATTTATAAAAATGTTAAGCTGAAGGAACAAGAATTGTTTTGGAAAGAAAGTTACCAATTTTTACTGTCTGTCTACGACCAGACAAGTAGCTGCCAAATCAGGAAATCATTGGTTCAACACTTGTTCAACCCCAATCATTCTGAGCTTATGGACCAACATGCCATGAGATACCCTGTCGAACGCTTTGGAGAAATCTGTGTAAATTGTATCAACTTGATATCCTTTCTCCAGGGAGTCAAACAAAAAATCTACATAAGTTAATAGGTTCAGCTCAGTAGATCTGCAGGATCTAAACCGAAATTGCTGACTGATAAGATTAGGCTCGAGTAAAGGAGTTAAAAGGTCACAAACCAGACTCTCAAACACTTTAGGTATCACACTGAGGATGCTAATAGGACGATAATTAGTAACAAGAGATTTATCACCAACTTTAAATATGGGTTTAAGAAAACTTGGTTTGATGGGAACAATTAAATATGTGATACAATGGCCTGGAGAGGTTAAAACTGCATTTCTTTAAGAACAAAGGAGGTATACCGTCAGTGCCTGGGCCCTTATTAATGTCAAGAGAAGAGAGCTTGGTGTATATTTCAGATATCAAAATTCTATGTTTAGTGATAGGTATGTATATTGGATGCAGATAATTCATGATCAGGCACACGGAGATTACTGTGTGAATAAACTGTGGAAAAATAATCTGCAAACAAATTTGCAATATCCTTGCCCGAGCTACAAGACTTGTCAAGATATTTAAGTTCATTAGGGAAAGCACTATTTTTCCTTTTATTGTTAACAAATGACCAGAATTTCTTTATATTTGAAGATATAGCCATTTCAGTAGACTGAATATATTGTGAATAGCATTCCCGAGTCAAATCCTTGCACAATTGCCTAAGCCTAGAAAACTCCCAATAGTCACTCAAAGAACCAGTTGACTTATATTTTTTGTGTAATTTTTTCTTTAAGATAATTCAATTTTTTAGATCTTGAGAGAATCATATTGGGAACTTTCTGGCCGAAAACTTTTTTAATGGTACAAATCTATCTATAGATATAAAAATAATTTCATATAAAATATTTAACATGGTATTGAGATTTGCATCCCTAAACAACATATCCCAATTGAACTGGTCTAGGAATGAAGACATATCCTGATACTTAAAATCTCCAACTATATGTAGGCCTAAATTGGGCATCATTAGTCCAAGAGAGTCAATAGTCTCAGAGAACGTGGTATACAATTGTGCCGGAGAGTCGGGAGGTAAATATACTGCTCCCAATATAAAACTAAACGCACTGGATCCAACCTTAATGAAAACCTGTTCAATGCTATCCGGCACCTGGAGACGAGTACTTGCTATTGACTTGTGTATAGCTATTAGCACTCCTCCTCCTCTCTTGAAGACACTGGTATTAGCAGAGCGATCACAACGATAGGTGTTAAAGTTAGTAAAGCTCAGTTCGGAGTCATAGATGCCGCTATGCAACCAAGTTTCCGTCAAGTGTCATGTTGACATGCTGGTATATTATGAAGAAGATGACCCAACTTAGTTCTTAAACCTTGAGCGTTTTGGTAATAAACATAGATACTATTTGCGTTTAGAGAACTAATTAGTTTTTTTGAATAATCTTTGGGACACCTTGATGTTACACAATACGAATATTTCTATCACCGTGTTCTAAATTCAGCTCTAACCTTAGCCCCAGCACCTGCCTGCAATTTAGTTAGATCCTGTTCAATGTAGATATGTCTCCCTTTAAGGCTAGATCTGGCCCGAACAACAAGCTGAGCCTCTTCTTGGCTATTGAGAATCACTTTCAGAGCTCTATTGCCATTTTTGTTACCAATCCTAATTATGTTTTTTACATTCACATTAGCAACATCAATAGAGCCCAAGAGAGAATTCACATCGTCAAGATTCCGTTTGGTATTAGGCAGGTTATAAATGACAATATTACTTGCCCGTCTCTGTCGATCATGAAGCTCAGCAAAAATTTCATTATTGGGTATGGCATCAGGGCCTGAGGTGCTACTTTGAGTAGGAGAGGCCTTTTTAAGATCTTCCTTTAGTTGCCTAAGCTCCAACTGCAGCTGGTCAATAGCTTTTAGTATTGAAAGCATCTGTAGCCAGCTAGATTGGCAATCTTCACAAAGAAACCTGAGAGTTCTGAGTTCTCTGGCCCTTGAGTTCGACAATCCGGATTTCCGAAGAGTTTAATCCGGAACAAACCAGTTTATGTATAGCTCTAGTGCAGCTATCACAATTAGTCAGAAGCTTAGTGTTTTCTTCAAAAACTTTGCATTTCAAGCACTGCATGGCAAAAACTCAGGAATTATTATCACAAACTAAAGATTGAATCGCTATGTGACTGTCCCAATAAGTAATAACAATTTATTTAACAATTAACTAAAGATTTGAATTAAAAAGTTTAACATACTAATATTTGTAAACAAATGAGAGATAACCTAATATTTGATACTTTACTCACAATTACAAAATAAATTGATATTTATATCAAAATCTATCTACTCATTAATAATTTGAAAAATATTATTAGTACCAAACAAAAACGTTAAGATGAGAGACATTTTAAAAGTGCTGCCGGACTTTAAACCTTCAAAATTGCCATTTTGTGGCAGGAATCTAAGCACTGAATACAAACATTCGTTTTAAATGATAAATTACCACGGTAGTTTTCCAAAAAGTAATTTAACTTTGCTTTAGGACGTCTCTATTTTGATATAAGGACCCACTGTTTCATAACTGCTTCATTTCAGGTTTAGAGAGCTTTCCGGTGGCTCGCACAACTATAACATATTAACCGTTCTAAACATCGAGACTACGTTTTATACAGTGACTAATCTCAAGAAATTTACCAAATATGAGTTCTTTATATCGCCTTTCTACAAGTCTGTGGAGGGACAGCCGTCCAATTCCAGGATTGCTCAGACGCTGGAAGATGTTCCTTCAGCACCTCCAGATACTATAACAGCAGGTAAGAGAAATATGCATTCTTACTTCTCTCTTCTAAAAGTATAAACAGCTTGTTTAATACGTCACATTTAACAAACTCTATGTATAAGATGAAAAATTGCTATCAGTGTTCGAAACATTCCATTTCATTTAATCCGGGTACAGAAATTTAACTCAAAAATATCATTAATAGCCGGAAAAATAAAAAGTACAGATGTGTATGGTTGTACTGTTAAAATGATTAAATACATCAGTGCCACTAACAAAATTGATAAACCCGTGCTTTCAAAATGCTAATTTTTCAGCAATTTTAGCGAAAGCAAAATTGGCAATCGTTACCCCAATTTTTAAAAGGGGAATTGAATCATATGTGTCAAATTATTGGCCCATCTCATTGCTCCCAATATTGTCGAAGATTGTGGAAGACTGTATGATGGAACAGGTTTTAGGCCAAAAAGAAACAACTATAGCCATTCTGGATTTCTTGTCAACTGCCATCGATGAGTTTAAAGAGAGTAACTAGGCAATATAAGCCAGTTTTTTGACCTAGGCAAGGCCTTCGACTGTGTCCTACATAAACTTCTTGTCGAAAAGCTTATGTGTTAAAAATTTGATGATAATAGCAGAGTTGTCTCTGATAATAGTGTAAATATAGTAAAATCATAACCAATTATGGCTAACCAGTGCTGTAAATGTAATAGCACCTGCTCTTTGAAGGGGAAATGCAAGGAGGGTGAAATTTTTGGGTGCCCCTGCGACTACTACCATAAGTTAGTATGCAAAAACTGCTCAAAGATTACATCGACGGAGGTCCCTTCTGTCCAGCAGATGCACATTCTTTTTCTGCGATCTGTGTGCCCAGTCTATTAAAAAGATGCCCTGCTTTGCCACAAAAATACCCCAGATTGAGGCTGACATTGCCCAACTTTCAGCTGCCGCAGTCGAGGTTACTGAATTCAGGAGAGAAATATCTCAAATGAGTAAGGATATCAAGGCTTTAAAAACCTCAGCTGAGAGGGCACCTAGCTATGCTGATGTGGTGTCTAACCTTAACAGGGAGACTGCTGCCATCAAACTTGATATTGACAAAATAAACCAGTCCATTAACAATGGAAATGTGGAGCCCATGCTGATGAAACTGCAGGAAAGGGAGGTTCGAGCATCTAACATCCTTATCTTGCAGCTCAGGCACGAAGGAGGCCGATACAGGTACTACCGACGAACGGAAACACCATGATGCTAAGCTCGTCAAGGAAACCCTTGATCAAATCACTGAAGATATTACTGTGGACAACCTGAAGATCTTTAGGGCAAGCCCCAAGTAGATAAGCAGAGGCCCATTAAAGTTCTTTTACCGTCCAAACAAAGTGCATTACTAATCCTACGTAACAAAAACAAACTTCCAAGAGGCAGCGGTATATACATTAAGAACGATTCGACACCCAGAAGAAACTCCTTGACGAAATGCAGGAGAGAAGCAATCAGGGGGAGAGCAACCTGAAACTCAGGTATGTGGCAGATATCTCAAGGATAATCAAGATCGTGGCAGTCGAGAGCACAAACCCTGCCTCTTCAAGAAACTAAATGTCTCTCCTTACTCCACTGTCACCTTTTACTACACTAACCTATGTTCAATCCTAACTGAAACATGGCTCACATCTGCGATCCCAGATTCCTTTGTTAGCTTGCCAAACTATATACTATTCAGAAAGGATCGCACTGCAACCAATGCGGTTGGACAGGTGCAAAGGAGTGGCGGAGTGAGTATTTACATAAAAAATCCCATGCAGGGACACCAGGTTGTGTGCTCAATCCAACAGTTTGGTGATGAACCAACTAGTGTTGACTCGGTCTGGGTGCAGGTACAGATTGGGGCGGCTCGGTTGCTGTTGGGTTGCATCTATCGTCCACCAAGCTGTTCTTACGAGGAAAACGCGAAATTGATCAAATTGCAAGGTGCCTATGACTCTGCTGGTGTTTGGTGATCTTCATTTCCCTGGAGTTGACTGGGACGCGGGTAGGGTCAGCCGAGGTAGTCCATCAGCTCAGGAGTTCCTGAACTTCTACCAAGATTCTGCCTTACATCAGGTGATTGCATTTAAAACGAGATTTCGAGCGGGGTGCATGGTTTCCGACGAGAGCGTCCTGACTGGCATTGATGCCGACTCCCCTATTGGTAAGAGCGACCACAGTGGCGTGCGAGTCACTGCTCAGCTGGCCCTGCAGCCTGTCTTAAACCCGGCTAAAGCGCATAAAAACTATTGGAAGACAGACTTCGTCTCTGCAAATAACTTCCTTGCTGGATGGGAGCCAGATTCTACTAAAACCTATGTTGATAACTGTCAACAAGTTGCAACACGTTTTTCTTATTAAAGTTAGCAAGCAGGTAAATATTTTAATTAAAAACAAGCCTAACACCGGAGAGTCGTGTTTGCAATGCCCGGCTCCGAGAGTGGAGTCGTAGAGCGAGCGCCACCAGTTCTTACCAACTAAACTGGAAAAACTCCGCTGGTGTTGTACTGTACGGGGTTGTTAGGTTGTTAGGTCTTAACTTAACAAGAAACAAAATCTAAATTCCGGATCAATCTATTTGCTTCTAGATTTTTTTCTTAAAACAGCAACAATGCTACAGTGAGATTTTTGCAATTTAAACGCAAAGGAATGTCAAATGACTATTAAAGTAATTAATGATAAGGGTACCATATGATGATTGTACGGAGACCAATTCTGTTGTTAACTCGGTACTGTATGCCTTACATCTAAATGCTCTGAACCCTACAATCCGAAGTGATCACTTTGGTTTACCTAAGCTTATTACATATACGTATGCGTGCGCTAGTAGCAGCACCAATTATAAAATGTAGCGATAATAATATCAATAATTGATAAAAGGCCACAATAATTATATCAATCGACTAGATATACAAATAAATAAATGAAGAATAAAATTATTGAAAGTTATCTTAAAGATTGGCTGTCAATGCTTGATTTAAATTAAAAGATTAAGAGCGATTACATCAATCGGTCAGAAAAATAAATGATTAAATAAACTCTGGCTATCTTAAAGCTTGGCCGACAAGACTAAATTTATATTTAAATATTAGAAACAATTATTAACTGGCAGGAAAAATATCATATATGTATATATAAGTAGAACCTAGTCAACGATACCCCATTAGATCCGATTCGTCAAGCTCAGTTGTGGAGGCAGGAGGTACCTCTGGTGGAGGCGCCGGGCACCTGTAGCAAATCCCAAGTACTGCTACTCGATGGCCTCGAGAGTAAAACTAGCAGAAGACTAGATAGCCCGATGATCAAACGTGTAGCCCGGTGATAAAATTGACCCGGAGGTAAAACCCTGTAATAACCCAATACAAATTAGACGAAGCCCCTTATTGCAATGAAAAGAAAATATACCCCCCCCCCCCTTGCTTAAATATATTTTCTTTACAAAACATATCCCCCAAAAATTATCAATGGATTTTCAATCACCATCAGCAAATAAAAGAAATACAGAAGGTACAAACAACTTGAATATAAAAAAAAAAATAGGCATGAATCACCCCTAAATAATATAAACTTCCCCATATGATCAAAACTAAAGTCACATTAAAATAAAAATTCAGATATGATAAAAGGGCATAGGCAAAATATCTCATGGAATGGAATGCAAATGGTAGTCAATGTAAAAAAAGGTTATGTTAAAATTGTTAAATTAGACAAAAAAAGATTTAGCAATAATTACCTCTCTTGGGTCGAAGGGTGGCTTGAGAATCAACGGTCTCGATCTTGTAAAATGAGCTCGGAAAGCCTCTAGAAAAAATGGAAAATAGCCATTAGCATCATGGCGTCCATGTGTTTCACAAGCAATAGAAAAAATTTATTCCAGAAAAAGCTTACCTAGTGTAGTATTTAAATCCCGATAAATCGGTCGTGTCAAAACACAAACTAAGAACTCAACCCAATATTCCCTAGAAGGGTAGTATAAAATGCAATACTAAAAGCTGAGTCACTACGACAGGCACAGATATAGAGATGCGCGGTTGTTGTGCGACTACCGGGCATATAACTCACTAAAAAATGAAATTGGCACTTGCAGTGCATATGAAAGTAAGCTACTCGAACAGGGCTCGAAAAGATTTTATCAATACATAGGCAGCTCTCTGAGCTCAAAACTACAAGGCTTTGTTCTAAAGGACGATGACAATGAACTTGTGACTGACCTACTGCGTGTCGGGGAGCTGTTTGCCAGACAGTTTAACAGGGTATTTATCCGGGAAAATGTAACTAATTGCAGCCTCTTTCCAAAGTTAACAGTGTAGAGGCCTCCATAAAAACTTTCTCCTTTATCCCTGAAATAGTGGAGGATGTGCTGTAGGGAAGCCGTAACCTACACCTGCGTGGATACCCACTTAAACTCGAAGTGCAGCTCTACCACAGACTCTCTAGAAAGTTTTTCTTTACTAACCGTATAGTGAACCAATGGAATCTTTTGCCTGAGTGGGTGGTTGTGGCTCCTTCCGTGAACAGTTTTAAAAACAGACTGGACCGTCAATTAAACTTGTAGTTTGACAATGTTTGGTGACTTGGATGCTTAAGACATTGCGACAGTTCATCGGATCTACCGCCTACTGTCAGATCAGTATAATAATAATAAAGAAAATCTTTAAACCGTCAGAGTAGAGGGTGTGTCATCGGCGGGGAGAGTCATGAGTGTCAGAGGCCCACAAGGCTCGATCTTAGGATATTTACTTTTCTTGATGTACATAAAAGATCTTCACTTGTGTGAGCCTGAGTCAAAGTAACGCAGATTTGTGAATGATACAGTTACCAAACGATTGAGGCCAAAGGAAAGGCCCTGGAGGCACATAAGAGCTAAAATGTGGTTTGACGTCATTAAATGTCACTCAGAGACATCCGTGACAGGTGACAGTGACAATTAGGTATTTAAAATATACGCAAATCTAAAGTGGTATGTTTAAACTGAATTTCTTTGCAAAAAAATAAGAAGTAGTGCCTGCCTGTTAAGAAACCTGGCAGGTTCGATAGTTCTAGAAACTCTTTAAAGTTGCTACCATGCACTTTTCCCTTCTGCCATGACCTACAGGTTGGTTCGGTAAAACGAGCTTTGGCCTGCGAAGAAAAGCGGTTACAATTCTAGCAGGACTTGCCTATCGTGATGACTGTTGAAATGCTAATCTGAATACACAGTAATAAAACTATATCAGTATGGCGTCAATAACTAATACACACTTAAAAACATCGGCATAATCAATTCAATAAAGCTAGCACCACTGGAGTCATAAAAATCGTTCTATTTGGCTCACAATCAGGATTTTCCTCGTAAAATAACAAGATAGGTTGGTGGTTAATCTAAATCTGGAATTCGGTGGTAATTAATTTTGAAATGGCCCCACGTTGGGCGCCAGACTTTGCGACGCGCTTTCTGTGTGTAATAATATATATTTTTTTAAATGATGTTAAATGCTCGTGGAGCTATGACGAGTTCCACCGAGACCAGCTATCGACCTATCCACAGCTAAAACAATTACCCGGTAGGTCGGAGTGCAAGGCCTTGTAGCAAGCTGTAAAGTGAGCGCGTAATTTGCCCGCTGCTCAATAATCCGGAGAACCACCGGGCGCCACCGGGTTCGTTACGGACCAAACTGGAGATCCCCGCGTTAATCGTGGAACCTGCTGCAAGACCCTCACTCTCCAAGGTAAACCTAGCCGGTACCTATTTACTAGCGACACGAAGATAAGTAAAAGAAAATAAATCCTGCTTGTGGTAGAGCCAAATAAAACACGCCATAAATACGTTACTATTCCCTTATTTGGAAAAGATCCAAAATAGGCAACAAGAATAGTGATAATAAAATATGTATATATTAAAATTAGTGATTCTGTAATATTTATATATATTAAGGTACGACTCCAACAATAATTGTAGGCAGTTTAAACTAAAAGAAAAACAAACTATCTAACGACAAAGAAATTATTACAATTAAATTATATAGTTTAACAGCGGTTGTCCAACGCCCTATGTAGACTTAGATAATAGATTTGAATTTAAGATGACCTAAGCACCACTTAAGTGCCTGAGTGACCCAGAGAGAAATAGGGAAAAATTTAAAAACTTGAGTTTTGTCTACCGCGCGGGATCGTGATCACGTAAACCGCAGAGATAGGGCGCAAGTACTTACAAGGGTAAAGGTGCTAACTTAAAAGAGACAGTTATTTCAAAACAGTAATTTAAAAGTAAGACTATCAACACTTATCTTACACTGAAGTTCCACCCTTAGTTCATACCAGAGTGAACCACACAAACCAAGCCGGTTGGACGAACCTCAGACGTCCAGCAAGTCGAGCTGGTCAACTGGACTGTCCGATTACGCAAGGTAAGTGGACTACAAAGTTACAACTATTCTAACCGGATGGATGAACTACAGCATCCCAGCCAGGTAGGTGGACTACAAAGTTCCCGCCGGGTGGGAGGAGCCTAGGAATTCATTCCTAGGGTCATTCCCTAGTAACGAGTCACAATAATATGTGAATCGATTGCTGTTATATACTCTACTTTCACAGAATAATTTATCAGAGTTTCAAATTTCGGATTAAAGATATAGGGTTTTCCCCCTTTTTTAAAAATCAAATTCAAAAATGAACCAAAAGTTGAAAGAAAACAAAGAATAAACGAGAAAAAGAGCACCAAGTAATAATATATTAGAACAATCGAAATATTACAACTATCTCTTAATATTAATTATACCGAAAACTAAAAAGGTTCAGTTCGCCCAAGGGAAGCCGACATCATCCGTTAAAAATAACATTCCATCATTTAGAAAGAGGGGGGAAAGCAGTCCAAGAATTTGGACCGAGTTCGGCACAGCAAAATAAACGTACATAATCGTTGAATACAGTAAATCATAGCAATAGTACGAAAAAAAGAAGACAAATAAATGTAATTAAATGGATTGTACCAAGTCTGGTATAGATAATATTTATACCATATTGATAAAAGAGTTCAAGTATGATCTATTTAATGAACAAAAAGCACTAAAATAAACTTTAATGAAAAATCATACTA
>MU189186.1:20062-31955 GCA_016904865.1 Pissodes strobi | reverse complement strand
AACTTTGTAGTCCACTTACCTTGCGTAATCGGACAGTCCAGTTGACCAGCTCGACTTGCTGGACGTCTGAGGTTCGTCCAACCGGCTTGGTTTGTGTGGTTCACTCTGGTATGAACTAAGGGTGGAACTTCAGTGTAAGATAAGTGTTGATAGTCTTACTTTTAAATTACTGTTTTGAAATAACTGTCTCTTTTAAGTTAGCACCTTTACCCTTGTAAGTACTTGCGCCCTATCTCTGCGGTTTACGTGATCACGATCCCGCGCGGTAGACAAAACTCAAGTTTTTAAATTTTTCCCTATTTCTCTCTGGGTCACTCAGGCACTTAAGTGGTGCTTAGGTCATCTTAAATTCAAATCTATTATCTAAGTCTACATAGGGCGTTGGACAACCGCTGTTAAACTATATAATTTAATTGTAATAATTTCTTTGTCGTTAGATAGTTTGTTTTTCTTTTAGTTTAAACTGCCTACAATTATTGTTGGAGTCGTACCTTAATATATATAAATATTACAGAATCACTAATTTTAATATATACATATTTTATTATCACTATTCTTGGCTATTCTTGTTGCCTATTTTGGATCTTTTCCAAATAAGGGAATAGTAACGTATTTATGGCATGTTTTATTTGGCTCTACCACAAGCAGGATTTATTTTCTTTTACTTATCTTCGTGTCACTAGTAAATAGGTACCGGCTAGGTTTACCTTGGAGAGTGAGCGTCTTGCAGCAGGTTCCACGATTAACGCGGGGATCTCCAGTTTGGTCCGTAACGAACTCGGTGGCGCCCGGTGGTTCTCCGGATTATTGAGAAGCGGGGAAATTGCGCGCTTACTTTACAGCTTGCTACAAGGCCTTGCACTCCGACCTCCGGGTAATGGTTTTAGCTGTGGATAGGTCGCTAGCTGGTCGAATTCGGTAAGTGTACACTAATACTAATTTTGGTGCAACTCATCATCGCTCCACTAGCATTTAACTTCTTTTACTCTTTAGCGCCCAACGTGGGGCCATTTCAAAACTACTTACCACCGATTTCCAGATTTAGATTAACCACCAGTTATCTTGTTACTTTACGAGGAAAATCCTGATTGTGAGACAAATAGAACGATTTTTATGACTCCAATGGTGCTAGCTTTATTGAATTGATGAACCGATGTTTTTAAGTGATTGGTGCCGCTACTAGCGCACGCATACGTATATGTAATAAGCTTAGATAAACCAAAGTGATCACTTGGGATTGTAGGGTTTAGAGCATTTAGGTGTAAGGCATACAGTACCGAGTTAACAACAGAATTGGTCTCCGTACAATCATCATATGGTACCCTTATCATTAATTACTTTAATAGTCATTTGATATTCCTTTGCGTTTAAATTGCAGAAATCTCACTGTAGCATTGTTGCTATTTTAAGAAAAAAAACCTAGAAGCAAATAGATTGATCCTTAAATTTAGATTGTGTTTTCTTGTTAAGTTAAGATTGAGTTTCTTAACCCTAACAACCTAACCCCGTACAGTACAACACCAGCGGAGTTTTTCCAGTTTAGTAGGTAAGAACTGGTGGCGCTCTACGACTCCACTCCCGGAGCCGGGCATTGCAAACACGACTCTCCGGTGTTAGACTTGTTTTTAATTAAAATCTTTACCTGCTTGCTAACTTTAATAAGAAAAACGTGTTGCAACTTGTTGACAGTTATCAACATGGGTTTTAGTAGAATCTGGCTCCCATCCAGCAAGGAAGTTATTTGCAGAGACGAAGTCTGTCTTCCAATAGTTTTTATGCGCTTTAGCCGGGTTTAAGACAGGCTGCAGGGCCAGCTGAGCAGTGACTCGCACGCCACTGTGGTCGCTCTTACCAATAGGGGAGTCGGCGTCAATGCCAGTCAGGACGTTCTCGTCGGAAATCATGCACCCCGCTCGAAATCTCGTTTTAAATGCAATCACCTGATGTAAGGCAGAATCCTGGTAGAAGTTCAGGAACTCCTGAGCTGATGGACTACCTCGGCTGACCCTACCCGCGTCCCAGTATATTTCAGGGAAATTAAGATCACCAAATACCAGCAGAGTCATAGGCACCTTGCAATTTGATCAATTTCGCGTTTTTCTCGTAAGAACAGCTTGGTGGGCGATAGATGCAACCCAACAGCAACCGAGCCGCCCCAATCTGTACCTGCACCCAGACCAAGTCAACACTAGTTGGTTCATCACCAAACTGTTGGATTGAGCACACAACCTGGTGTCCCTGCATGGGATTTTTTATGTAAATACTCACTCCGCCACCCCTTTGCACCTGTCCAACCGCATTGGTTGCAGTGCGATCCTTTCTGAATTCTACTTAGTTTGACAGGCTAACAAAGGAATCTGGGATCGCAGATGTGTGCCATGTTTCGGTTAGAACAATATGATCCGGGTTTCTAAGTTGAATCTCAGCTGTGAATTCATCTAATTTTGCTAAGATTGAATATAGGTTAGTGTCGTAAAAGGTGACAGTGGAGTAAGGAGAGGCATTTAGTTTCTTGAAGAGGTAGGGTTTGTGCTCTCGACTGCCACGATCTTGATTATCCTTGGGATACCTGCCACATACCTGAGTTTCAGGTTGCTCTCACCCTGATTGGTTCTCTCCTGCATTTCGTCAAGGAGTTTCTTCTGGGTGTCGAATCGTTCTTAATGTATATACCGCTGCCTCTTGGAAGTTTGTTTTTGTTACGTAGGATTAGTAATGCACTTTGTTTGGATGGTAAATCAACTTTAATGGGCCTCTGCTTATCTACTTGAGGCTTGCCCACCCCTAAAGATGTTCAGGTTGTCCACAGTAACATCTTCAGTGATTTGATCAAGGGTTTCCTTGACGAGCTTAGCATCATGGTGTTTCCGTTCGTCGGTAGTACCTGTATCGGCCTCCTTCGCGCCTGAGCTGCAAGATAAGGATGTTAGATGCTCGAACCTCCCTCTCCTGCAGTTTCATTAGCGTGGGCTCCACATTTCCATTGGATGTACCACCTGCAGGTGCATCAAGGGTGTTAATGGACTGGTTTATTTTGTCAATATCAAGTTTGATGGCAGCAGTCTCCCTGTTAAGGTTAGACACCACATCAGCATAGCTAGGTGCCCTCTCAGCTGAGGTTTTTAAAGCCTTGATATCCTTACTCATTTGGGATATTTCTCTCCTGAATTCAGTAACCTCGATTGCGGCAGCTGAAAGTTGAGCAATGTAGGCCTCAATCTGGGGTATTTTTGCGGCAAAGCAGGGCATCTTTTTAGTAGACTGGACACACACATCGCAGAAAAAGAATGTGCATCTGCTGGACAGAAGGGACCTCCGTCGATGTAATCTTTGAGCAGTTTTTGCATACTATGTTATGCACTCAAAAATTTCACCCTCCTTGCATTTCCCCTTCAAAGAGCAGGTGCTATTACATTTACAGCACTGGTTAGCCATAATTGGTTATGATTTTACTATATTTACACTATTATCAGAGACAACTCTGCTATTATCATTAAATATTTAACACATAAGCTTTTCGAGAAGAAGTTTATGTGGGACACAGTCGAAGGCCTTGCTTAGGTCAAAAACTGGCTTATATTGCCGTTATTCTCTTCAAACTCATCGATGGCAGTTGACAAGAAATCCAGAATGGCCATAGTTGTGTTTCTTTTTGGCCTAAAACCTGTTCCATCATACAGTCCTCCACAATCTTCGAAAATACTGGGAGCAATGAGATGGGCCAATAATTTGACACATATGATTCATTTCCCTTTTCAAAAATTGGGGTGATGGTTGCTTTCTCTAAAATTGCTGAAAAAAATAGCATTTTGAAAGCACGGGTTTATCAATTTTGTTAGTGGCACTGATGTACTTAATCATTTTAACAGTACACTGATAGCAATTTCCCATCTAGAGTTTGATAAATGTAATGTATTAAAGAAGCTGTTTATACTTTTAGAAGAGAGAAGTAAGAATGCATATTTCTCTTACCTGCTGTTATAGTATCTGGAGGTGCCGAAGGAACATCTTCAAGCGTCTGAGCAATCCTGGAATTGGACGGCTGTCCCTCCACCGACTTGTAGAAAGGCGATATAAAGAACTCATATTTGGTAAATTTCTTGAGATTAGTCACCGTGTAAAATGTAGTCTCGATGTTCAGGACGGTTAATATGTTATAGTTGTGCGAGCCACCGGAAAGTTCTCTAAACCTGAAATGGAACAGTTATGAAACAGTGGGACTTTATATCAAAATAGAGACGTCGCGGCGTCGTACATCAAAGTTATATTACTTTTTGGAAAACTACCGTGATAATTCATCGTTTAAAACGACTGTTTGTACTCATGAGTTTAGATTCGTGCCACAAAAATGGCACTTGTAAATGTATTTCTTACTTTTTGAAGGTTTAAAGTCTGGCAGCACTGATTTTACCGTTTTTGTTTCGTACTCATAATATTTTTCAAATATTAATGAATAGATAGAATCATAGAATGATAGATAGATAGCCGTATTCGATTCACTACTCTGGATCGATTCTACGAAAGCGTAGCGTAGAGCTGCCATGCCAATATTTTCAGGAAAATTGACACTTTTTCTGTCAATTTAAGATTTTCTACCTTTCGCGTCTAGGCACACCAATTTTGAGACTTCACGCATGCGTACGTGCTAATTCATATATAGGTATTTTCTCAAAATTGTTGTATTCTTGATTTTGGCAATGCCTTGGGCTAGTCTTGTTGGGTTGCGCCCCCGGAGCGAGCAAAGCGGACGGAAGGCCATACTTGAAGTGATATATTAGAACATCAACGTAACGTTGACGAAAGGGACAATGACATCACTGACGTTATAGTAAACAAAAATAATGAAAATTCTGAAAATTTAGAAAGATCGTCTCAAAGTAACGACACTTTTAAAGACAATAACGACATTCAACCACCTCCTAATCAAGATGACAAATGGGAAACGCAAAAGAGAAGAGGGGGCCGACGTGATCACAACCTCCAAAAGGCTGGGGCGACAGCAAGAAGAGGAGTCCAGCAGAATGGTAGACCAGAACCTCTAAGAGGAAGCAATGAGGGTATACGCCTTTTTAAAACAGCTGTAAAACCTGAGTTTTTGTTTCTTTCGGAACTGGCTCCGGAAGTGAACAGCAATGAAGTTATGGATTTCCTCAAGAACAATGGTCTGGAAAAAGGATCTCACTGTGAGAGGATTCGGACAAAGACCAGTATCAAGCATCTTTCAGGCTTGCTGTACCATCAAGTGAGCGAGATAAATTCATGAATACCAATTTATGGCCACAAGGAGTTATTAGTAACCATTTTATGAACATCCAGCACCACCCAATGGCCAGAAGACTACAACAGAAACTTTAAGAGTTCTACATATTAACGTCAGATCTCGTTGAAATAAAGCAAATGAAATAGAATCATTCATAGTGGACAAATTCATAGATGTGCTATGCATAACAGAGCACTGGTTAAGCGAGGATGAAGTCAGCCTTGTTTACTATCAAGGATTCAAAATGGTAGCCTATTCTGCATGAATGCTTTCCACGGGGGGAGGAACTGTTGTTTTTGTGAGGGACAGTGTAGATGTAAGTGTATCTTTTATGATTGAGAAATGTATAGAGTATTGTTGTATTTTTATCAACTCATTGAATATATATATGTTTTAACATTATATCGTTCTCCATCAGGCATCTCGACACCTTTTTGGCTTCAGTCGAGGGTATATTGTTTGGTCTTGATCCAACAGCAAAAATCATCATTGCTGGGGATTTCAATGTACAGTTTAACTCAATACTACCCGAAACCCACAGATGTTGTGATGTTGTGGATCTAAAACAGACTGTATTTCAACCAACCAGACAACAGTCCTGCCTGGATAATGTCTTCGTGAGTCATGATATTGGGGTATGTTCTGTTGTCGTTCTTGATATGAATGTTTCTGATCATATGTGTCAGATTGTGGAGTGCAAGTTTGAGAGAGTGCATGATGATTCCACAAAATCCCGCAAGATGAGCAGACCAATAACACAAAGAGGACTGCATAAATTTCATAATATCTTGTATGATACCTCATGAGACTCTGTCCAACAGTGTGATGACGTTAATGATTCTTTTGCAGAGTTTTTGGGCATTTTGGGGAGGGCATATATGTTCAGGCTTTCCCCGAGAAATTGTATAATGTGAGGTCAGACCAGTTTAATAACATAGGATGGTTTGACGAGGAGCTAAAAACTATGAGGGACCATATACAGTTTCTAAGTGAGTTGAAGCAGCAGTACAATTTTGAGGGCATAAAGGAAGTTATCCTTGAGCACAAAAAAGCTTACAGAAATGCAATAAAGCAGGCTAAGGTAAGGTTTAATGACAATATGATCCATTCATCCTCGAATCCTGCAAAAACCATGTTGCAGATAATCAACAGGCAAAGGGGCATTATAAGTGCCCATGATGTCTACTACCATAACACCAGATGATTTTAATAAATTCTTTTCTGAAATAGCGCATAAGACTGTGAAAGATATGCCACCCAGTGATGGAGACCCATTAGAGTTTATTCAATCTGTTAAGGCTGCCACTATTCCCTTTTCATTTGAGGAGGTGTCCTTCAATGGGATTAGGGATATAATCGATTCACTAAAGAACAAGGGTAGCTGTGATATATATGGTTTTAACGAAAAATTAATAAAAACTGCAAAGAACTGCATTTTGCTTCCTCTTACCAAGCTTATAAACCAATGCATAAGTACTGGTGTTTATCCCAATTGTCTCAAGGAGGCCATTGTTAGGCCTATTTTTAAAAAAGGAGACCCTACTATTCCCAACAACTACAGACCAATAAGGTAATTGAGAAGTGTATAGCTATGCAAATAGTCAAGCACTTTGAGAAAAATAATCTGTTCACCGATTGTCAGTGGGGGTTCAAACATGACAGGAACACATCTCTTGCAATTCTGAATTTGGTCTCGGGCATATTGAATGCATTCCACAATTCTCAGTACGACTCAGTTCTCTTTTGTGATCTTAGCAAGGCTTTTGACTGCGTTGACCACAAGGGATCTTTCACTACTGGCATTACATGTACATTTTTTTTAGCAGTCGCAGGCAGTCCCACGGCAGTCAACTAGTAATTAGTGGCAGTCATAGGCAGTCGTCTTGACATTCACTGGTAGTCGCTGGGCATTCTTTCGCAGTCGCAGCAGTCCTAAGGCATTCCCTAACAAATCAGTAGCAGTCGGCGGCAGTCTCTTGGAATTTAACAGCCGATTGGCAAGTTTCGTTAAAAGGAATGGTCGAGAACCACGTAACGTAAGGGGCTCGGCAGCCAGCAGGCCCTGTTAGCTGCTGAGCAGGGTGTTTATTTGTTTTGCTGTAGGCAAGTAAGCAGTATTGCAGTTTGCTCGCGATTCCATTGTCTGTTAGGCTAATTAAGTATTTGCTGATGGTTGTGAATGAGGTGTGACCATTTTTTGAGTTTGTATTGAGATTTTGTTAGTACGCTTTTAACGTTTAAAATATAATTTATACATATTTGGATGGTAAGTATCTTTTTCGCTTTAAGTTTATTATGTATCAATTTATTTTGAATATAAACTCTAGCTACAGTTCAGTTGTTTAGTCGTAATCATAATCATAGTCACAATCACAAAAGCTTCTTATAGACTCGTTTATTATATACGAGCGTTTAGAGATGAAACCGCAAGAAACAAAATCACAGTGGTAATCATAAACTTAACTATATAAAAATAATAATAATAATAATATGAGCTAAAACGAGCATTTTCCATTTCAGAACCACCTTTGGCCGAAATAATTTTTGATGTCTCAGTATACTTATTTTGCTCATTAATTAACAATATTTTTTGTTTGTTTCAGCTAACAATTTTATTTTTCCGCGCGACAAAAGAATTACTCGCCATGGAGTAAATATTATGAAAACAACAGACATTCCTTCAATCGAAAGCATAAAAATAGTTTTAGAAAAAGCTAAAGATGACGCATTCTGTGACATAAGTGAGTTGGAGTTAATCTAGGACTTAAAGGTGAACTACATCATCCACTGTATCTTTTCCACCTACCGAGCCTGCATTGCACAAGAGCTCATAGCAAAAATACCTGACACTAACTTGAATCAAATTGAAAATCTCACTAATCTAAATATACTACAAACATTTTCATTTAAAGAAGTAAGTTTTAACCAGGTTCGAGAAATTGTTAACAATCTGAAAAATAAAAATAGCTGTGATATTTTTGGCATTAATGTTAAGGTTATCAAATGCATAAAAAATTAGATTTTAATTCCTCTGACACTGCTCATAAATCAATGTTTTAAGCAAAATATATTTCCAGACATCTTGAAAATTGCTGTAGTGGTGCCAATCTTTAAAAAGGGTGACCTCAACATTGCTGATAGTTACCGCCCTATTTCTCTTCTCCCGATAATTTCAAAGATCATTGAAAAATGTATGTCTGATCAGATTGTTAGTTTCTTTGAAGGTTATGGGCTTTTTAGTGATGCGCAGTTTGGTTTTAGACAAAATAAAAATACTTCGTTGGATATTGTTCATTTAGTGCACTCTATTTTGGATGCCTTTCATGGTCGGCAGTATAATACAGTCTTGTTTTGCGATCTGAGTAAGGCTTTTGACTGCGTAGACCATGGAATCCTCTTGGAGAAGCTCACATATTATAAATTCTGTCCCAGTAACATAAACCTATTAAAATCATACCTTGGAAGTAGGCATCAGGTTGTGCGTTATGCTGGTGTGACGTCAGCAAAGGGAGATATAAGCATTGGTTCAATCTTGGGGCCAATACTATTTCTGATTTATGTAAATGATTTACCAACATTTGACCTTAATTCAAGATATACTCTCTTTGCTGACGACACAACAGTGTCTGTATCAGCTGATGCCTTAGGAGGGTTCTATAGCTGCACAGGAAGTGGCTCAGATCTGGTGCAACGCAAACAAATTACTACTGAACATGAGTAAAACGACCAGGATGGTGTTTTCGATGAGAGATGTACATGAAGCTAATGCTGGTGTTGAGAGTGTCATATTTCTTGGAGTCCATGTTGATCCAAAGCTTCTATGGAAGCAACATATTGATATGGTCGCCTCGGGATTGGCTAGTGATCTATTTCTACTTCGAAGTCTGGCTGATAAAGTGTCCGAACATGTATTGCTAACCACCTATTTTGCAACTTTTCATGCACACTCTTCTTATGCAATACTTGCTTGGGGTCATGCAGCTGAATGTTTGGCCTGCAGAGAAAAGCCATAAGAATCTTGAGTGGTTTGGGATTTAGGGACGACTGCAGGGAGGCTTTTGGGACTCTGGGCATTCTTACTCTTCCATCTGTATATATTCTGGAAAACTTGCTATATATTAAAAGACATCCTGAAAAGTTTGTGGCACATCGAAGTGTACATGACCATGAAACCAGGGGCAGGGATGCATTGGTGCCTGTCTGGTGGCGTCTTGGGAGGTGTCAGGGCGGTCCGGGATATTGGTCTATTAAATTTTTTAATAAGTTACCATTTGAAATAAAAAACCAACCAATTTTATTATTTAAAAAATTTGTCAAAAAGATCTTAATTAAAAATTCGTTTTATTCAATACAATACTTTTTGGGCTTTAATTTTGATATGTAATTTTAGGATATGTGTTTTTTTTATTGATTTTAACTAGTCTTGTCTATGAAACTTATTTTTGAAATTGTATTATTGTCCTAAGCATATTTATTTCAGTGTAGTGTTTACTTTTGTTAATGAAAATGCCTAATTTCTTTTTATTTATATATATTTATTGACCTGTGTAAGTTACTTGAACTTTGATTGATTGATTGATTGAAATCTAATGATGACCCCCTTGAAGATGAAACGACGGATTCCAAACTGGATACCACCACTAGATAGAGCTGAAAAAGTGGCAATGCAAAAATGCAATTCAATTTGAAATCCGTTTTTAAATAAGCTCAAGAAAAAAATAAAACGATTTTTCAATATTTTGGTTTTTTCAGGATATCTCGTATAGACACCTAAATGCGCAATTTTACCCTAATTTGACGGATACTGTATCTCTTACGGTTCTCGGGTTCCCCATACATAGACTTGAATTCGAGTCACCCTGTACAAAAATATGCCGAAATTTTCAAAGATATTGATAGTTTAAATGTTCACGATTTTAGTGAAAAAAAAAAAAATATGGAAGTCTACTCGGAAAGCGATATATTATCGATTCTCCTCTGCTAAAAATGTATGTAAATAAAGAGACAATGGTAGTAAGAAAAAGTACTTTATGTTTGGATTTTGTTGAAAAGCGCCATGGTAGGCTCTCTAGTGATAGACTTATCAGATGTAACTAAGAACCTACCCTAAGCAAATGTAGAACTTCTGAAAAAAAAAATGCCAAGAAAAAAAAGGAACCAAAAATTTAAATTCTAAGATAGAAAAGTAGAGACAGAAGCAGTGAGGAAAGTTCTGAAGAAAACTTTACCACAGTTGAACTGTTAAGTGAATTTGATTTTTCAGATGGTGAGTTAACAGAAAATCAAAACACTACTACTTGTAATACCATAAAACAAGAACAGTACCATGCTGGTGTTTTTTACGATGACACCTAATATATTGGCCATATTGTCGAAATTTTATCAAGCAATAAATATAAAATAAAATTTCTTAAGAAAGAACTTGACGACTTCATATGGCCAGTAAAATATGGTATTCAGATTGTAAAATAAGAATTTATTTTGTATGGACCAATTAATATTGTTGGAAACTATCCCTTTAAACTGAAACGTCAGGAACAAATGGAACTTGAAGGAAAATACAAAACCTTAAAAAGAGTGTCTAATAACTTTTTAAAATATAAATGTATTGGATCATAAAATTTGTACAACCATTATTTGCCATTACGTCATAGCTTGGCGTCTCTCTTTACACCATTTTCTAAATCAATGGTAAAATCTCGGATAAAATGTCATTTAACAGGTATCGACTAGTGTCAAATGTGGTGTCAAACGACGGATTTTTTTTTAAACCGCGCTATATATCATATTTAAAATAAATCATCGGTTTGATGAGAAGGAGCGAGCTCTTATTTTCAAACTTTTTAATTATTTTACTCGAGAAAGAGATGTTGATTAATCGTCAAAATGTTTATAACGTCACTAACCGTGACGTAAGGGCAAATAATAGTTGTACAATCTACATGTTGCATTTATTATATTTTTTAATAAGATGTTGCAAGAATTTTTATATTAGATTTTTTAATAAGATATTTTAAGAATGTTTATATTTTTACAGGGTGTTCTATTCGAAGCGTAGTCGGTATGAGGATGGTATAACCACGGATAATACAGTGTTTAGCAAATGGAGACAAGTAAATCCGCCATTCTAAATACCTAATAATTATATGAAATATTATACCTGCTTACATTTTAGTTTGTTTTTCGAAAATGTCCATTATTTTCCATAAATGAGGTATTTAAATATACTAACTTGGTTGCTTCGATTATTCCTGATTTTAATTTGTTCCTACTCATTTAGTTTCTTAATAATACCTAGGATTTCGCTAAAATATAAATAATAAAAAGGGAGACCACCAGGGCCTTGACCAGGGCATAAATAAATAATTATTTATTGTATTTTCTTTTGTTGGCAGTCCCTAAAGTCACTGGGCATTCCCTGGCAGTCGCGCTTCAAATGATATTTTGGCTTTACATGTACATCTTTTTTTAAAGTGAGAGACCCCTTGGTTGACCATGATATCCTGCTTAAAAAGCTTTGTCATTACAAATTTTCAGGCAATAGTATTAAAATGCTTAAATTATACATTGAGTCCAGGTACCAGGTGGTGAGGGTTGCAGGGGAGGAATCAGCAAGGAGCAAAATCGAGATTG
>MU189186.1:4479-20052 GCA_016904865.1 Pissodes strobi | reverse complement strand
CGAGAGATGGCAGTTCCCAACCAGGAAGATGTGAGCTTTTTGGGGGTTGTGTTGGACCCAAGATTGCAATGGGGAAGGCGCATTAGTGCACTGACGGGAAGGCTTACCAAGTCGTTTTATATCCTTCGTACCATTTCACGCAGTGTGTCTACTGGTGTGATAAGGAGTGCTTTTTTGCCATCTTTAAGTCCCGGATTACATATGCAAAACTTGCGTGGGGGCATTCGGCGGACGCACACAAGGTTTTTGGTTTGCAGAGGAGGGATGTAAGAGTGGTGAGCGGACTGGGATATAGGGATGACTGTCCGAATGTCTTTGTTCAGATGGGTTTTTTGACTGTGCCATCTTTGTACATGTTGGAGTGTCTTGTCTATGTTAAGAGCAGCATCGATCGGTATCAGATTCATGAGGACATACACGAACACAACACAAGGAATAGGCAGGACCTGGTCCCTGCATACTAGCGTCTAAGGAGGTGTCAGGATGGTACGGGATATTGGGCAATAAAAATTTACAATGCCTTGCCACAGGTAGTAAGGAATCTTCCCAATCAAATCTTTAAAAGGAAAATTGAGACCTTTCTTGCTAAAAACGCGTTTTATACATTCAATGAATATTTTAATTCAAATTTTAATGTGTTGTGATTTATTAAGTCTCGTCGACAGTTTTTAACTATAGGTATTTATATTTAAGTTTTATGAAATTAGTTTTTAGGATGTTCATCAAATTTTACTTACCTTCAATTAGTTTTAGTTTAATGTTACTGTAATTTGTGACTATTTTAGAACACTTTTTTTGTGTAGATGTGGCATGAATAAACAATTTGTAATTTGTAATTTGTAATTTTGATCACTTCGCTGCTACCAAACGCGCAGGTCCGAGAAATGAAAATTGCCTGGGCGTTTGGCAGCAGTGCAGTGTTATCGTTCTGATATATCAATTCACACATGGCCCTCCGTTCGCTTCGCTCGCTCCGGGGGCGCAACCCAACAAGACTAACACAAGGCATGCCCAAAATCAATTAGCACGTACGCATGCGTGAAGCCTCAAAATTGGTGTGCCTAGACGCGAATGGTAGAAAATCTTAAATTGACAGAAAAACTGTCAGTTGACAGAAAAAGTGTCAATTTGACAGAAAAAATGTAAATTAACAGAAAAAGTGTAAATTGACAGAAAAAGTGTAAATTAACAGAAAAAATGTCAATTGACCGAAAAAGTGTCAATTTGACAGAAAAAATATAAATTAACACAAAAAGTGTAAATTGACAGAAAAAGTGCCAATTTTTCTGAAAATATTTTTCAATGTTGGCATGGCAGCTCTACGCTTTCGTACGATTCAGATCGATCTAACTGAACTTTGTCGAACTGATTCGTGTTAGGTTGTAAAAATATCACTTTGCCCCCACTACGTAAAAAGTGAAGTAATCCAGCTCACCTGTAAGTGAACCGAAAATGGACCGGGATCACTTAGATCGGTTCAGTAGTTCAGGTAAAAGATAGCATCTAAATGTCAATTATCAATCGGCTTTAATTTTTAATTGTTTTCATAATTTCATTTGACCTTGACTCACTGAACTGAAATATCAGTTCAGTTTCAGTTCATTTTGAATTGATCTCCAGTCTCAATCGAATACGGCTATTGATATAAATAACAATTTGTTTTGTGAGGTTAAAATATGTTTAATTGTCAAATGTCACCAGGGAATGTGACTGCTAGTCCGATCGACTGATATCGGAAATCTCTATTTATTTGCATTTGTTAGACAAGGACACCAAGCAACCTGGCTACTCGATAAGTCGCGAAACATTATTTGAACTACATGATTTGATTTAATTGAACTACGGACCTGGCGCCTTGCGACCTACCAAGTCTCCAACCGTAGCAAAGAAATGGCAACGGCGCTTGATGAGGGCCGAAATAATTTAACCATAGTTTTCGCGCCCCTAGGATTAAAGATTAATTTTATTTACCTGATATAGAATCCTTCTACGTAATCCACGGCGGTTAGCAACCAAACCAATCGTACAGAGCTTGAACTCTGAGACCTGGCGTCTTTTAACTCGATGAGTTTCGTACTCAAAGCGGCTCTGGCAGTGTCTAATTCCGAGTTGGGCAACGATCGGGAATTGGCCAGGGTTCGAGCGGTCGCTGACACTTTGCTCGCTGGGGACAGACCGTGTGCGTTTTCGGCTCGAACTAAGGAAAAAAATATTATAATAGGCATTTTTGTGATTATTATCAAAACTTACCAATGAAAACATAAGAACTGTCCGGCTTCAACTCTTTGACTACCATGAAGGGCGTTTGCACTCTATGGGCTGCGATCACCCATCCAGTTTGCAGGTCCGGACTCCAATACTCTACCGTGTATCCGACTAAGGTAGCGTCGCTTTCGTCACCTTCCCACGATAGACTTAGACTGGACTCTGTTGCGTTCAGTATTGTAGGAGCTGATGGAGCCTGAAATGGTTTAGTTTGGGTTAAATACTGATTCTAAAAAAACTATGATTTATTTGAGGCGGTACCTGAGGAAAAGTCGATGGGTCTGGACTTCGGTGCAAAGGCACGTTGATTCCTTCGACGACGTTTAGTGAAGCTGACCAGGCGCTCTCGCCACTTTCCGATGTTGCAGAGCAGGTGTATAATCCAGAATCCTCCATCTTTAAATCTGGAGACAAAAATGTAAAATCAGTGTACACTAAGGGAAAATGTCTAGGTGCGGCAACAGAGGACATTATATATTCATAGAAAAAATAATTCCAAAAATAGAATTGAACGATTTTTTGGACCCATCCCGATTTTAGCAGAAATGTGAACATTAATTAATACAAACTGAAGTTCGAAGCCGAACTAAATCGTTTATTGTCCGAATAATGAACTAATTTTAAATAACGCGCCCAGGGTGAGCTAATTAGTTAATTATGGTCAGCAAACCCGGGGCCGATTTCGTGTGAAATATGAATGCGGAATTTTGCGCCCCTATTTTAGTGTATTGGCGGCCGTCCGGGTCCCATGGGCAATTATTTCGGCGAATTTGCTCCCGAATTACCGGCATAAATATGGGTAAAATTGGGCACGGCAATCGCAAATAAATTAACTTTTTTCGATAATCATTTCGTCGGTTTAATAAAATGCCGCACGCTGGCGTTAACACACATGTCATTTAGTCGGATGGATTTTACCCAGAAAATTTAGTAGGAGTGGATATTGGATATTAGTAGACATTAGTAGGATATTTAAGACGGACAGAGCTCTCTTACAACTCCTCTTCTGTGACCTTGAGCTAGGTCCCGCCCACTTCATTCGGGTGTTTCTGACCTTAAATGTACCTTGACGACATCTTTGTTTTTGACAAACCGTGCATACTAACAGTTTAAAGGAAGTTAAGCACTTAAAATGGGAGAAAATCATTATTCCTTAATATTCTTAGAATCACGATGGAACCCAAACTGTAAAATTTGACAAGTGATTCCTTGCTTTTTTATCATATTAGGAACGATGTGAATTAAACTCTGAGCCGAGAATAACAACCGCAGAGAAGCGACAACATAAATCCCGCTTAAAAATTTAGAGTAGGAGATAAACCGGCCAACTGTCATCTCCACGTGCTTGTCAGTTTAGTTTAGTCCGAGATTTGTTTAGTACAGTCGTCGACGACAAAATTTTTGTGTGAGCGCCAGTTTCCTTTGGTTTGTTTATGTGTTAATTATTATTATTGAAGTGACTTCTTTAGCGAGGGTAAAATCAGAAAAAATTAAACGCTTATCAACGTGAAAAGCTTTTCAAAGTGACACGTCCCTTTAATTGAGCATGTTCCTGTATAGATAGAGGGCTGAAATTTTCAGCACATGTAGCCGGGGTAAAATGAGGATCCTGAACGAAAACTGGGCCCCGTAAACACCCCCCCCCCCCTTCGTTCGGCCAGGAGAGGGTGTAGAAGAAAAAACTAATAATTAATTTCGGGAGAACAAAAAGGGTTACGGGGTCGAAATTTTTATGGTAGGTTCGCCTCAGGGGGGCTACCTTTGAACATATGGGGGGACCGGGGCTCTAATTTAAGGGGGACTTTGGAGGAAAAAGGTTTTTTGTCGATATCTCTGCAACGGAGCCTCGAACCGAAAATCTGACAAGCGATGACCCCGTGTCACGGAGTCATCAGTGAATCATACCCCCACCTCCCCGAATACCCACAAATTCGAAAAAATGGAAAGAAATTTAAAGAAACGTAAAAAATTGTTCGGAAAGTATTATAAAACGAAATAAGAAAAAAATAATAATATTAAAATAAAAAAATTAGAGAAACTCGTTATTCGGCAAAAAAAAACGACTAATCGGTATTCTGCTATCGATTAGCATTCCTAGCAATATTTAAATTTGATTGTTTACAAGTTGTTAATATTCTCCATAAATTGGTAAATTTGTAACGATTAATCGGTATGCTGCTATCGCATAACGTTCTTAACAAAATGTCCATTTGGTTGTTTATAAATGTTAAATTGATAGTGCGCTATCATGTTCAATATATAAATTTCCTAATTATTATTAAAATAAAATGTTCTCTTTGGAAAATTGGTACTTTATTGATGTTATTAGATTTACAGAAAGAGGTAACATACTCGAAAATTCATTGTAAAATTTAAAGCTTATCCAAACTCTAACAGACCCTGGAACGAACACATCGTAGGTAAAAGGTTCTCGATAATAAAATAACGAAACGACATTCACGCCAATATTCGGATTTTCGCACATAAACACATGACCTGGTTATGGGTATAGTTTCAGTATAAGTATTATTAGAAAAATTGTTTTATTTATCATTTTGACCAGAAAAAATCGCTTTTTTTTCATCGAAAACCACGTCCTCTAACTTTTTTTATATAATTTTTTTTTATTATTTCGTTTTATAATACTTTCATTCACTTTCCGAACATTTTTTTAAATTTTTTTTTAATTTTTTTTATTATTATTTGGTTCTATAATACTTTTATTAACTTTTCGAGCATTTTTTTACCCATTTTTCAAATGTTTTTGCATTTTTTACATTTTTTTATTTTTTTTTATAAAGCAATTCTTTTTCTTCCCATTTTTGCCATCCCCGACCTCGCAGCTCAACTCTTTCGCCTTTTTTCCGCCGAAAACTTTTTTTTTAATAATATTTTTCTTATTTCGTTTTATAATACTTTTTTTTATAAAATTTCCGAACAACTTTTTAGGTTTTTTTTCAATTTTTTACTATTTATTGGAAAATATTTGGGTATCCGGGGAGATGGGGTGGGTGGTATAATTCCCCACTGGAAGGAAGGGGCAAAGAATGGTTTTTTACCCGAAATCCTTCCTTATATTAGAGCCCCGGTCCCCCCATATGTTCAAATGCTGCCACATGAGGCGCAAGTACCATACAAATTTCGACCCCGTAGTTCTTCACTTTTTAGTTTTTCTCTTCATCCTACTTCTGGCCGATCGGGGTATCCGATCCTCAATTTTCAGCTCTCTAGCTGTACTAGAACATGCTTAATTATAGGGGCGTTTCACTTTCATAAGCGTCGTTCATTTTTTTCTGACAACCCTCGCTAAAGAAGTTTCACTTAAAAAAAAAGTCGTGGGTAGCACAGCACACGTGATAGAAGCTGATACTTCTTTATTGAGTCAACTTATTTTACTTATTTGAGCCGGTTCCGATACGTTATAACCTTTTTTAATACATTGGGTTAGTTATGGTTAGTCGTCGTATCAACTTTTGGTTAATTTCACTTAGTCTCGACTTATTTTAGTCATTTGAAGCGGTTCCGATACGTTATAATCAATTTTAATAGATTTGGTTAGTTTGGGTTAGTCGTCCAATCAACTTTCAGTTAGTTTCACTTAGTCTCAACCAGGAGGGGCCGGGAGAATGGGAAACTTTCCGAGGGGCCGCTTACTGTGGGGTTCAGGGGGCCCCTACTGCTACAAACAACAGATGGGCCACGGGCGTAATAGTATATTATTTTATATGGAGGAAAAGTGATACTTTTCATGGCGCGCTCGTGTTTAACAGCCGAACGGAGTGAGGCTGGTAATAGAGAGCAAGCCATGAAAAGTAACTTTTCCTCCAAATAAAATATGCTGTTTTTTCTTCAAATGTCGACAAATTAATGCAAAAACATCTCTTTTTAATAGTAATAATATCTAATTATTATTAAAGATAAATGGGTTCGCAAGGCGGCTTAGACCACGGTCGTAGGTGGCCTTGCTTAGACCGGTGTCGATGAATTTAACATAAAGCTGTCAGTGGACACTGTCAACAATAATTATTTTTTTAAGATGGCGTCTCGGATTGCGTTTTAATTCCGTATTGATAAGCAGTTATTGAGTAAGTTCGATTAAATAATAACCAATTTGTTCCTAAATTAGTGATTTTTAGAAATGCAGTGCACAAATTGAGTGGTAAATACAAATTGTAGTTTAATAAATCTTGAGTTGTTGACGCTTATTTTGTTGTCTGTTTGTATTGTATCTATGTTGCTATGACAACACTTTTACCTCCGCCGGCGGAAAAGTGAAAAGTAAAGCTCCGGCGGAGGAAAAACGAAACTTCACGGCCGCCTACACAGTCGAGTAATGACGGATTTACTGACGTTTGAAGAAAAAAATTAAATACCGCGTGTTAATAAAACTTGTTGAGGCCTCTTGACTCTTAGCTCACAGTCTATAATTATGACTCTCTCACTTGGAGGAAATGTCAATCTTAATCTATTCCACATAAATCTAATTTTAAATAAAAAAGTATATAATATAGGTAGGTTAGAATCCTGGTATTAAACGTAACAAGTAACAAAACAATTGCAACTGGCAACGCAGCAATCTCGCTATACGAGTGAGTGTCATTACTGATTACAGTGATTACTGTGTATCTGTGTCTCTGTACTCTCTGTAAGTTTAAGTTAATGGATGGATAGTGGATCCGAAAGAAACGATTCTAGGTAATTACCGAATATTTCTATTTTAACATACCGTAACATATCATAAATCATAACACGATTGTAAAAAAATTAAATGCAGTGTGTGTACTGAAAAATAGGTGTATACAGTAGATACATAATGTCTATTGTAGATATTATGAATCTATTGAGGATGCAAGTAAACAAGAGATTTTTTTATAGTAAGTGAAGTGGCTAGGTGCTAAGGCTAGGGTTGCCAAGTTGTAAAAATAAAATACCCCGAGGCAAGTCAAAATAATATCTGTCGCTACCGCTCGAATCTCGATCTCAGTTAGGTGGTTCCCGGGAATCCAAAGTCATGTGGCGCACGGGGCACGGGCGAAACGTCATCGATTCTTTGAAGCTACAGACTGCAACGTTGTCAAGTCTATTACTACTAATTTAAATTCAATGTAATTTTATGCTTGGGAAACATTCTAATTATTTTGTATATAGTCAAATTCGAAATTGTTATAAAGCGGGAGATTTTACAGATTTGTTTTAGGGCGAGCGGCATGGCAAAAATGCGGGAGTCTCCCGCATAAACGGGGAGGGTTGGCAACCCTATCAGCTCAGTAGCAATTATTAAAATAATTTAATGGTCCAAATAATTGGCTGGCGCCTTTCAAAACTTAATTTCTGCATGCGTATTATTTTATGCTGCTGAATGTTATGAATATATATCAACGCATTATCGCTAGTGCAGTGGTAGAAAAACGGCCTCACATTTTCAAAGCAAAATCCCTGCCAGGTGCAAAATGTTTTAAAGTTTTTTATTTTTTATTCAAAATAATTTTCAAAGTTTTAAACAAGTTTTCTTGAATGCATTTGGATCTGCTTGGTTTGTTTTTCCCGTTTTGCGCAATAATTATACTGTTTAATATAGAATATTACAAGTTTTTTATTGAAAGTAATTTTAAATTAAATTTAAAATAAATTTTGCGCAATAATTGGACTATTTAATATTATATGTTTTTTTTTTATTCTAAAAGAAGGTTACCTATTCTATAGGTATGATTTTGCAAGTTGAGTACTTATTGTGTGACAAGTTAGCTTATAATAAAGTATATACTATGGAAAAAGGACAAATATAAAAAAGTGGCGCAGAAAAAAAACGTGATATAAAGAAACGTAAAATGGGGGATGAAGCCAAAAAATTTTCCTGTCAATAAAATGTTTCTACACATCGATAATATGGCAAAATCAGGGAAGGACGTGGATGGCCCAAAAAGTAATTTTGATGTCGACTCTGTAATAAATACAACTGCAACTACGTTGAAAATTGCTGAGATGGAAGAGTAAGACAATACTCAAAACGAGGAGAATGTAAATGCTACAATTTTGATGATCTCATCCCCTAGTACAACCAACATAGGGGACAAACCAGAAGCTGTATTTTTTCTAGGAACGCATATAAATATTCTAATAATTTTGATATTTTTAAGAAGCCAGATTCAAATGGTCTAACGATCTTTTTCGAAAATCATCCTCAAGTTCCTCAAAACAATTGCAATGTAAATAAAGCGTTTTTCAGACCTAATAAAAACTCAAGGATGTGGCTCACATATAGTTTTAAGAACAATGCACTTTTTTGCACAGTATGCCTTGCATTCGGTGGTGCCAATGAAGTAAACAGTTTCGTTCGTGAAGGTATGAAAGACTTTAAGCACACTTATCAAAGAATCGACGAGCATGAAAGTTCTGGCTTCCACCAAAAAAATTGTGAAGCGTATTTTATCAGAAATAAAAATATGAATTATATTGAACAACTAAATGTGCGTAATAAACAAGTTAGAAACAAAGACAAACGAGGTCTCTCCTATCGGGGAAACCGAAATTAAGCAGCCTACTCATTGGAAAATAAAGATGTAGATCACGGAACATTTTCGGAAATTATACTTTTACTAGGAAGATATGATATTTTAAAAGAACATTTGGATGCTGTTGTGAAAAAAAGCAAACAGCAGCAAGAAAAAGGCATTACTAATCGTACAGGCGCATTTGTCACATTTTTTATCGAAAACAATAGTAAATTCCATTATTTCCATTATTCATTCTCAAATGAAAGAACAAATGTGCCAAGAAATTAAAGAGGCATCCATGTTTTCTTTGGAAATTTCGACCACCGATCAACTGTCCGTTGTTATAAGGTAATAACACTTAAGATTAAAAGAATACATATTTTTTAAGTAAGTTTATCACTTTATTATTGGGATGCTAAAAAATTTAAAACTACGTTTTATTACTATTTCGTACATAAAAAAAATACGCCATGACTCTGTATCATTACCTATTATATCAAATAAACTAAATAAAGCTGTTGGGGAAACACCCCAACACGTGTAGAAACTATCGTTTTTCACCGTATAGTTTGGTGATAACACCCTGTATGTATGTAGAATGAATGAGCCATAATAAATCCATGAATATATTTATTTCACCCCGGGTACAACCCAATTTGTACATTTAAATCAGCAAATGTCACGTTCTTCAAAACCCCTTAGTCCAAACCTAGACGGACGACCCCTTAATGCGATCCTGTACATTAGCTCTGTCGGTATAATAGATTGCAATATAGCCAACTTTCACTCGGAAAGGAAATCGTTCTTAATCGTATTCAATTCAATATATTTGTGTCTCAAATCAGCAGTGTGAAAATCGTCTGTCAAAGAAAGAAAGAAGATGTTTTCCCCCTCTCAGATAAAAACCGACGTAGCTTTCCCGCGCTATCGTCCCTCCCGAAATTGTAAAAAATGATCATATTGCAGTTCAGTTAAGACGTTCGCTTAAATAGCAGTAAAACGTGCTGTTCTCCGGCCAAAGGTCAAATTCCTTTTTGGGCCAATTTCTCTTGTATGCACAAATATTAGAGAATATTTCGTGCACCTCAGTTATCTTTGTCCAAGGTTGGACAAAGACCTCCTTTTGAGCTTTTTTAAAGCAATTCTTCGAAGTTAGAAACGATAGCATCCCCGTTCCCGTTGGAAATTGGAACAGAAAATGGCGGAAGGCAGACTGACATTCCTGGTCAAATTCCTGCAAAGCAAGGCAGGTAAAGCAGTCGAAGTGACAAGGTATGCTGTGTGAAAGTTGCTAAGTTGGAGAACGAAGTATAAAAATAAGAAAGATAAAAACTAATTTTTAAATCAAACAATCAAGACTCTTCAGTAGACATTTCTAATTTTAAGAAACCTTTTGTAATTTTAGTTTTGTACTTGAACGAATGATCAGTGATTGAAAGTTTTAGTCTAAGAATTGTACATATATATTTTCTATTTAACATCGAAAACACTGTTTATTTTTCTTCATTATATTTAAATGCAATTTACACCTGCATTATTAAATTATATCAATACCGAATACATGTTTCAATTTCTCTCACCACCCTATGTTATACTGTCCATTAAAAGTGGTTAATTAAAATACCACACCCTTCTTTATGGTTCCAAGCAATAATAAAAGCATTTGTTTATCCCGACCAAAAGCAATCAATAATATTTACTATATGTTTAGGTATTTACACGTGGACAAGATACAGGAGAGACTTTTTTCTGTGATTCCCTGCCATGATGCAACGGGTAAAGGATTTTTTAATTTAATAATGAGTATATTTCAAAATAGTAAACTCGAAGCACAAAACTGTATTGCAGATTCTACCGATGGAGCTGCCAACATGTAGGGAGAGTTTAATGGCTTTGCCGCAAAAATGAAGGAATATAAACCTGATCATATTATAGCCACGTTTTAAATTTAGTTATAATGTGATGTTTTAAAATCTAATATAAAAAAGCAGCTTCACTGTTCAGTCTGATAAATTCTATTGCGGTTTTTTTTAAAGACTCACATCAAAGGATGGATGTTTGGATTTCTTGTAGTCAAGATCAACGGCGAAGAAAACTACAGACTATAGGTGAAATGCGTTGGTGAGCTAAAGAACACGCACTTAGAAAGATATTTGGTAACTTTAATGATCCCGGATCATCTCTATATATATAGATGCACTCTATTCCCTGCAGACTATTGAAAATAATAAATTGCGATATTAGAGCTGTTGCAAAAAATCATAAAGAAGGGCTCTTAAAGTCTAAAAATTTATTGACTGCTCAAATTTTTCTAAAGATCTTCTCTATTACTGGCCTTCTTTCTAGCTATTTGCAAACAAAAGGTTTAAATCTCCTAAAGAGCACTTTTATGGTCTGGAAAGCCACTGAACAGCTTCATGTAGTACAAAGAAATTTCACCTTAATTAAGCCACCAAAAAAAAACATTTATTGCTTGGGCAAACACCAAGATCGATGAATTTGAAGAATTAGAAGATATCATAATACAAGATAATTTTCCTATTATCCGCCGTCGAAAACTTAAGAAACACTTTGATGAGACAACTAAAGACGAAGTTCCGGAGCAGGAGCTCGATAGATTCAGAGTTACGACATTTAATGTCCTTATGGATATTGCAGTAAAACGGATTTTCCAGGAACCTATAAATTTGCAGAGATTTAGCTGTTCGAGGTCCTAAAAACTTTAAAGACATTAAAGAGACACTGCCAAATAATTGCATGGACATCTTAGCTGGTAGACTAATTAAATTGAACTTATTAGCAACTTCATATCGCCTAAAAAAAGAACTAGCAAATTTCCCAAATATATGGGATACGGCCAAGCTATCTCTCAATGAGGCATACGGTTTTAATTATCAAGTACCCGAATTGATGGATTCCTCAGAAAATGAAGAAATGTCATCGATGCCACCTTCAGAAGGGTGCACGAACAAAACTGGTAAATACTGCCAGAACTGTCCTACATGTGCCTACACTACTATATTAAAGTACGATATGTATCAAGGGGCTTATGCGACCTTTGCTGTTGCATATCAGTTAGCCAAGTTTCTTGTGAAAGGTCTTTCTCGGCACTGAAGTTCTTTAAGAATAGACTTAGAAATCGTATTTCTGATAAAAGACTGGAAGCTTTAATGATTATGAATACAGAAAAATTCTTATTAAATCGTGTGGATAATCAAAAAGTTATTGATGCTCTCGCTGCTACTAGTAGCTTATTAAAAAAAGTCACTTTTATATTAGATTCAACATATACATATTAGTTTTTATAAAATATAATTAGACTTTAGATGAAGTATATTATTATGCTATATTATCTACCTTTCATGTACTAATAGTTTTATTATTATTATTATTTAGTATAGACAAGTCAATATCTATAAACATGTATTTTAATTTAGTAAGTTTAGTTTTACTTTCATTTACTTAGTGATGTATTTATTTTAATACGTATGTGGTATGTTTTTTTATGTAATTATTAAAAAAGTGTAATGTCAAAAAATAAATGCATGTTGTTTATCATTTAAATTATTATGGTAACAAATATTTTATAGAAAACACCATTGACACCACTCAGTTTTTACATAGGGTGGGGGGCCTCTTAAGGTAACTTTCCCGGGCCAGTCAGTAGGGTCCCATCCGTCTATGGTCTCAACTTATTTTAGTCATTTGAACCGGTTCAGATACGTTATAATGAATTTTAATAGATTTTGTTAGTTTGGGTTAGTCGTCCAATACGAACATTTCGCAACGTGAGACGAAACCATAAACCATGTCGTGCTGCGACCTTGAAAAATCACTCTCATAAAACCAAAGAAGTATTCACTTCAAAAAGGTTAGAACGCGACAAATCAGTAAACTCTGAGTTAAACCGTTAAATCCTCAAAAGATAACTACTATTCATAATACATTTCTAATAAAGTAAATAATAAACATGTAATTAATTCATGTTTTATCGGTGTATAGAATTTCTTTTCCCTTCATTACATTTCTCTCAGTGTATTAAACCGGTCATTTGTCAGATGTGACAAAATGAACTTGGCTCTCCAACTTCAAAGGTGCCGACGGCGTTTGTCGCTTCTCTGCGGTTGTTATTCTCGGCTCTGAGTATAGGCCATTCAATTTTTTAGCCGCTTATATTGACTATTATCATAACACATCGTTACTATGGCAACCATTTAAGAAACTTATTTAAATAAACTGGATAAAATTTGAAATACCCGACCTTAACCTAATGTTTTAATTTAAAATAGATTAATTAATGGTATGTAATAATAAAATAGCAAATATCTCGAAAACTGTCAAGTTTAGTGATTTTTAACAGATATACCTTTTTATCTGGGAAATACAAAATCATCATATTCTGTAGCTAAAAGTACCATGCACTTTCACAGAAAAGAGATATGGACTTTTAAATGCGCAAATAGTATTGCACTTTGATTTGAGCTTATAATTTCAATCATAGACGATGTCTTGAACATCTCCTTGATTCAAAATATATAGAGCATTTGAAGACCGCACCAATCCATATTTTAAACTGCCTTGGCTCTCTTTGGATCATCATGTTTTTTGAAGGCCCCACCATTGGTAGCTTTTAACCAAACTTGGTTTTGGAAGTTATAGTTCCTGCCTCTCGACGACTTCTCCCTTTATGTTTGCAAAATTTCCATTTTCAAATTTATTTATAATTAAGACGAATAGACCAATATCTCACCATCAACTAAAAGTGTTCCGTCCGGGTTTAGAGTATATCGTTTGGGCAGATTTTCTGGGGTAAGCTGTTTTCCATCTCTCAGCCATCGTATTACTGGCGGATCGCCCTCCGGATTGGAGGCCTTGCAATGCAAAGTTACGTCACTGTGCAGGGGCAACGTTTGATTGGCCGGTCCGATTTGTATTATGGGAGGGGGTAGATCAGCAACCGATGTTACCTTGAAAATAAAATTAAGGTCAGTCTTTATTCAATTAATATATTTCAATAAGACATGAAATTCTGGTGTCAGTTTTATTCGTTAGTTAATTCTTATAGGCAGTTGGCAACAGTTTCGATAACAAAAATGAATATTTTGTGGACCAATGGTCAATATTTGTCTCTGCGTGAGCGAACTCTGGCAACGTCGCCTGGTTTCTACACGGTGTCGAATAGAAGATTGGTCCGGAGCACAGCGGATCAAGCGTCTTGCTGTCGTCAGATCAAAAGGCACACCAAGGGGCCTTGTTGTAAGTAACTCTAACTTTAGAGGAGAAGGTTGATTTAACAAATAATGAACGTTTGATGCCAGCATTGGATATAGTGCAAATGCTAAATACGTAAATTTGGAAAAAACCGTTTACCACAAAACTGAGGATGGTTGTGAAGGGGCGAAAGTAGACATTTCTGATTTAAAGCTTTTGAAATGCAAAATTAAACACAAAAATAATTTAGGGAGCTTTAAACTTTTAAGAACAGTGTTTAAGTATTGCTTAGGCAATTATTTTCTAAATGAGAGATATCTACACACGATCTAGCAAAGGTGTTCCTTATCAGATAAATACACGAGCCGCCACTGTTTTAGTTTAATAGATACCCTTTATTTGATGCGTTTTATTCATGCATGCAAGGATCAAGTTGGTCGATGATTCATGTAAGAAGAATCAATAACAGGCTTACTTCGTACTCTGCTCACTAGATGGCCCTTAGCAAGGAGGCAATGCATGTATAACGAGTTGCATATCTCCTATGGTAACACTTTCTTATCTTGAGGGTAAATTAAATTAAAAAAAAAGTCATCGCTTTGCCAATAATAGTAAGTCAGGTACTACCACCATACGGGTATCGAGATCTCGTCGTACTACGGTCAGATTTATTTGGATCACCGCATAGCTCGCAGTTCGAAACGGTTATCTGTCTACCACAGTAAACCGAAAGTAATAAAATTAGGGCCTAAGGCGGCCCCGAGTAAAATCCTTTATTGTCTTTTTATCTAACGAATCGCTCCGATCGGCAGATTATTATTAAGCGCGGTTTAGCCACGGGGACGTTTCGTAACGGTTTTGTGCAACGAAAATGGTACAAAAAGCGCAGTAGAATATAAGCGCTCTGGCTAATTAAAAACGCAGGCCTGGAGAGCACTCGTCCGTTAGAAGAAATCGAGCAAATAAAAAATAGTGATCAGTTCCGTATCGTAGAATGATAAATGGTTGAGTTAGCAACAACCTATTAACTGTTTTAAACCAAAATCGAAACACACAGGACGACATCCATCATACGCGGGCATGAAAATGTGTTGTAATAAAGTAGCGAGACCGAAAGCGTTTACACGCTAAAAACGAATTTCTTTCGAAGTACGTCAATTTCGGTGATCGCGTGTTGTAATTCCAGTCTTACAAGCGGTTTAACCTGCAATTTTCAAAGCATCAATCATTGTTCGGTTATTTATACGCCGAAAATCCGATGTGTAAACGATACCGCCTTCAATTTAGATTAGTTAGGTGGAGCCGAAACTATAACAAAAAGCAAACACGGCACTAAATTATGAAAACAAAGAAAAAGCATTGTTTGTAGAAATAAGCATTTGCCGAAGCATTGAAAAATGACATATATATATAGTTTTACCTGAAGAAATGCCCTCTCACTGCTTGAGCCAGCCACACTAAGGGCGTTGCAGACCAACCAGCCTGCATCTTCTCTTTGCACACCCTGTATTCTCAAGGTACCATGAGCATTAACATGCATGTGACCTGAGGAAGATAATAATGAAATTAATCCACCAGATCAAATTTAAGTGAAAAAATATTA
>MU189185.1:7461-47715 GCA_016904865.1 Pissodes strobi | reverse complement strand
TATACAGGGTGTGAAAACAGGACAAGTTACCGTTTTTTGGCATTTACTGGTCGCAATTTTGAAGATGGCGACTTGAAATTTGTCATAGTGGTAGAGGTCCACAAACCCTCGAAGCCTGTCGATTTTGGTTTCGATCGGTTAATATACAGGGTGTGAAAACAGGACAAGTTACCGTTTTTTGGCGTTTTTGGCATTTTTGTCCGTGTAAACAAGGACGAACTTTTCTATTTTTTGATGTCAAATGAAAGTATTCGGTAAAACACATATTTTTGTTCCTTTGCTCATTTGTTCTAATTATTATACAGGGTGTGAAAACAGGACAAGCTACAGTTTTTTGGCATTTACAGGTCGCAATTTTGAAGATAGCGACTTGAAATTTGGCATAGAGGTAGAGGTCCACAAACCCTCGGAACATATTGATTTTGGTTACGATCGGTTAATATACAGGGTGTGAAAACAGGACAAGATACCGTTTTTTAACATTTCTGTCCGTGTAAACAAGGATAAAATTCTTTTTTTTATGTCAAATGAAAGTATTCGGTAAGACACGTATTTTTGTTACTTTGCTCTTTTGCTTTAATTGTTATACAGGGTGTGAAAACAGGACAAGTTACCGTTTTTTGGCATTTACAGGTCACAATTTTGAAGATGGCGGCTTGAAATTTGTCATAGAGGTAGAGGTCCACAAACCCTCGAAGCCTAATGATTTTGGTTACGCTCGGTTAATATACAGGGTGTGAAAACAGGACAAGTTACGGTTTTTTGGCATTTACAGGTCGCAATTCTGAAGATAGCGACTTGAAATTTGGCATAGAGTTAGTGGTCCACAAACCCTTGAAGCCTATTGATATTAGTTACGATCTGTTAATATACAGGGTGTGAAAACAGGACAAGTTAACGTTTTTTGGCATTTTTGTCCGTGTAAACAAGTCTCAACTTTTCTTTTTCTCGATGTCAATTTATAAGTAGAGGTGAAAGTATGTTAGCATTTTTTGTTGACAACATGGTTACCATAGCAACCAATTTAAAATATGTATATCACTAATAAAAGATATAGTATGGTACCTAGGATTGTTTATGAAGCCTAATTTGATACTAAAAAATTGGTTGCTATGGTAACCAAAAAAAGTAAAAAGTCGTCATAATTCGTCAATCCTACGACTTAGAGATTTGATATTTGGTATTTAGGTAAAGATTAAAAAAAATAACGATTGACGTTGACAAGTCGGTTACCATGGCAACCGATTAATAATATGTATATCACTAATAAAAGATATAGTATGGTACTTAGGATTGTTCGTGAAGCCTAATTTGATAATAAAAAATTGGTTGCTATGGTAACCAAAAAAAAGTTAAAAATCGTCTTAATTCGTCAATCGTCCGACTTGGAGATTTGATATATGGTATTTAGGTAAAGATTAAAAAACAATTAACAATTGACGTTGACAAGTCGGTTACCATGGCAACCAATTAATAATATGTATATCATTAATAAAATATATAGTATGGTACTTAGGATTGTTTATGAAGCATAATTTCATACTAAAAAATTGGTTGCTATGGTAGCCAAAAAAAAAAGTAAAAAATCGTCATAATTCGTCAATCGTACGACTTAGAGATTTGATATTTGGTATTTAGGTAAAGATAAAAAAAAATTAACGATTGACGTTGACAAGTCGGTTACCATGGCAACCAATTAGAAAATTATCACGGTAAAATTAGACTAGCGATTGGTAAATCTAATTATAAGGGCTTTCTAATTATAGGCCACGGTACGGATAGGAGCGTGGCAATAATGAGTGACCGAAGGTCACACAAACGAGGCCCGAAGGGCCTCGCGCGTGCCGCAGGCACGAGTGGCCACGCCACTTGTTAGAAAGCCCTTATCTATAATATAGGGCTTTCTATAGGGCGAGACCAATCGGGAGAAAAACTTCGTAACGGATCGTAAGTTAAATCATTCGGTAAGACACGTATTTTCTCTATTTGCTCTTTGCTCGAATTGTTATACAGGGTGTGAAAACAGGACAAGTTACCGTTTTTTGGCATTTACAGGTAGCAATTTTGAAGATAGCGACTTGAAATTTGGCATAGAGGTAGAGGTCCACAAACCCTCGGAACCTATTGATTTTGGTTACGATCGGTTAATATACAGGGTGTGAAAACAGGACAAGTCAACGTTTTTTGCTATTTTTGTCCGTGTAAATAAGAATAAAATTCTTTTTTTATGTCAAATGAAAGTATTCGGTAAGACACGTATTTTTGTTCCTTTGCTTTTTAGTTCTAATTGTTATACAGGGTGTGAAAAAAGGACAAGTTACCGTTTTTTGGCATTTAAGGTCGCAATTTTGAAGATAGCAACTTGAAATTTGGCATAAAGTTAGAAGCCCACAAACACTCGAAGCCTATTGATTCTGGTTACGATCGTTTAATATACAGGGTGTGAAAACAGGACAAGTTACCGTTTTTTGGCATTTACAGATCGCAATTTTGAAGAAAGCGACTTGAAATTTTGCATAGAGGTAGAGGTCCACAGACCCTCGAAGCCTGTTGATTTTGGTTACGATCGGTTATTATACAGGGTGTGAAAACAGGACAAGTTGCCGTTTTTTGGCCATTAGAGGTCGCAATTTTGAAGATAGGGACTTGAAATTTTGCATAGAGATAGTGGTCCAAAAATCCTCGAAGCCTGTTGACTTTGGTTACAATCGGTTAATATACAGGGTGTGAAAAGAGGACAAGTTACAATTTTTTGGCATTTTTGTTCGTGTAAATAAGGACCAACTTTTCCTTTTTTCGGTGTCAATTTATAAGTAGAGGTGAAAGTATGTTAGCATTTTTTGTTGACAACATGGTTACCGTAGCAACCAATTAATAATATGTAAATCACTAATAAAAGATATAGTATGGTACTTAGGATTGTTTATGAAGTCTAATTTGATACTAAAAAATTGGTTGCTATGGTAACCAAAAAAAGTAAAAAATCGTCATAATTCGTCAATCGTACGACTTAGAGATTTGATATTTGCTACTTAGGTAAATATTAAAAAAAAATTAACGATTGACGTTGACAAGTCGGTTACCATGGCAACCAATTAATAATATGTATATCACTAATAAAAAGTATAGTATGGTACTTAGGATTGTTTATGAAGCCTAATTTGATACTAAAAAATTGGTTGCTATGGTAACCAAAAAAAAAAGCAAAAAAATCGTCATAATTCGTCAATCGTACGACTTAGAGATTCGATATATGGTATTTAGGTAAAGATTAAAAAACAATTAACAATTGACGTTGACAAGTCGGTTACCATGGCAACCAATTAGAAAACTATCACGGTAAAATTAGACTAGCGATTGGTAACTCTAATTATAAGGGCTTTCTAATTATAGGCCACGGTACGGATACGAGCGTGGCAATGAAAATGTGTGACCGAAGGTCACATAAACGAGGCCCGAAGGGCCTCGCGCATGCCGCAGGCACGAGTGGCCACGCCACTTGTTTATTTACTTTGGTTAATTTGAATTAGTCCGGGTTAATTTTGATTAGTCATGGTTAGATTAGGCTAATCTGGGTTAGTTTTGGTTAGTCTGGGATAGTGTAAATTAATTGGGGGGTAGTATTGATTAGTGTAGATTAGTTTGGAGTAGTGTTGGTTAGTTTCGGGTTAGTTTTGATTGGCCTGAATTAGCTGCAGTTAGTTTAGTTGTTTAGTTGGTTTGACAAGTTGAACATGAAACATGCATCTGACTTGGGACATTCATCTACTTGAAAAAAAAAATCGTTAAAATTGGAAGCGTGCTCGAAGTGAAGGTTTACGCATATGCATACGTATATGTATATATGTGTGTATGTGAATATGTACACATGTATATTAAATAAAAATAATAAGCGGTAATGGTTTGTTTGGAGCTTTTTACTGCTGGTCTACGACCTGTTACAGAATTTGCCGAGATGTCGAGCTCTGACTCGCCTAGGCGGGTCGGAGCGCCTGCTGGTGTGGATGCAGATCAGGGGGCAACCGGCGCAGCATCAGAACTGTCCGTGGTAGCGGTCAGCAATCAGGCTGGGATTGGACCGGAGGCTTTCACAGTGCCACCGACTCACAATACGGAAATTTGGAACGAAATGGTAGCTACAACACCGTCCTCAGTGGGTGACGTAATTAGGGGCGGAATGGAGAAGTAACATCCTTCAGATTGGCTTGCACGGTCAGCGTAAGATTTTTTATCGTAAGATTTTTACCAAGATTAGGCTAGTGAGTGCAGATGTTTGGTTTCTAAAGTCTTGAAAAGAAAATTAATGTTTTTCCAAATTTTATTAAAATTGTTTCACATACATATTTTCCCGTTATCGAAATAGTTCATTCATTTGCCAGACAAAAGTGGCTGGATTTAGAAATCAGAGATTGGTACTGTATACGAAGTATGTTTAAAATGGAGAAAAACATTGTGGAAACCAATCTTCTTGATCTTTTGATAAAGCTGAATTGAATCTTTTAAATAAAGATCTGAATTTTGCATTGCCTCCCCCAAAGAATAACTTAATTGATATTGTAGGTAATATAGAAAGATGTATTCAACATCTTCCTGATCCTAGAAATAGATTTGTTAGAGAGGCTGGCAGAAATCAGATCTCGAAAAAAATAAATAATTAATAATAATGTTAACTCTCGACCTGTAAAAGAGAATAAGTATAATCAAGAGATTAAAGGAGAAAGATATTTTCTATCTATAAGCTGACAAAGGTAATAAGGTTGTTATATTGGACAAAAGCGAATATTTTCAAAGAGTTGATAATTTAATTGAATTCGGGCTTTATAACAAAATATCAAGAAATCCATTATCTAAGATGATAACACAAGTCGAAACACACTTTTCAGAAATGTAGCAGCCTTATCTCTGATCAAATTGAATACCAATTGTATGTGAGCAATCCTACTATGCCGAAACTATATTGGCTTCCCAAGATTCATAAACCTAAGAACGCAATGCGTCCCATAGTCTCGACAATAGGATCACCCACTTATATATATCCAAGTGGCTAGCAAACCAGTTTGAGAATTTACCAATAAAACAACAGAACGTGCCTCATTCAATTTTATATCGTAACATTTAATTTTATAGTTAAAACAGAGTTTTTTGTTCTTGATCAAATTGGTGCTGAAGTAAAATTCATTGAATTTTGATTAAATCATGTTAATTTTTTTTATGGGTTTTCTTGACCCGCGCTTTCGCCATAATGTCAAGTTGTCGAAGAATCAAATTATCGTTAGATTTCATAAACAGAGTTCAGGGGCGAATTTTAAAGAAGGTGAAATTTTAATCTGGTTTGATGTTAGCTCATTGTGCCCTAGTGTACCAATTCCATAGACCTTGCAATACCTTGGTGAATAACTTGAGATGAATAGTTTCGTTAATAACTAACCCAAGAATATTTAACTTTAACCAATCTGTTTATCGTCGTTCTTAGCTAATCTTTTATGAGTAATTTTGAAAATTTGAAAATGATATCAGTCAGGAGTTTGAATATTTTCCAAGGGTATGGAACAGGTATGTGGTAGAAGTATGTGAATCTACTTTAGTAATTAGGAGCGATAACTAACCCAAGAATTTGATTTTTCTGCAGAAAGTACTGCCACTAACTGCTATATCACATTCACAAATTTTTCTGACAGAATGGCGAAGGACAATTTAATAATTTTGATTGTTTGTTTTTATTCGTTAAAACGTCTGAGGCACTATAGCCGCCGCAATGATAATGTAAGTTATAAAGAATGGCTCATTTTAAGTATGGTAGAACAGAAAAATCAAGTGTTGCCGAGTATGCTTCTGAAAATAATCATAGAATAACAATAAGAAATTAAAACTGGTGCATAATGTATCTGATACGAATACGAGAGTAAGGAAATCATTGATTATAAGCAATTTTTGATTAAAAATATAAGTATATAATTTGATTATCGGTCTGAACCATAGCTTTAGTTTTTGATTTGATTGTTGTTATATAGTTAATGCTGTGTATTTTTCTATTTGGTCATTTTGATATAGTTGTAAATTTTAGTTTATTGATCTGTAAGTTTGTTAAACATGGAAAAACTTTTGATGACATATTTATATTGCTGTCAGTAGTACACACATCGTTAGGATGTTGAAAGATTATCTCTCTTCCTTCTGTTTGGTCTTTCGAAAATCTTCCAAAGGGGCGTTCTGAGATAACCCACCTCTGTAAAATACTATTTCATTGAACCTGATACATTCATTATTGAGACACCCTATATATGTATATATTTTTGAGACACCCTTTATACATGTAAAAGATAAATCAAGTCATAAATTGAAGTCGAGTTTTTGCGAGGTTTTTTGGAGGAGATCCGAAAGGTATTGCTCGAGAACGGAAAAATAGAGAGTCAGAAGCCAGCGGGGTGTACGGTTTATTTTGGTGAATTGTTTTGCTTCTGTGTTGCAATATTATGTCATTACAGGTCGGTAGAATGAAGCTTATAATATTGTTATTAACATAATTTGTACCATTATATATTTTATACTCATTGATAATTCATAATTGATGGTATTAACCTGTATATATATTTTGATATTGTTATAAACCTAATTTGCACAAGTGTTTCATTTATTCTCATTGATAATTCATATTTGATGGCATAACGTGTTTATATATTTTGATATTGTTATTAACATAATTTGCATAAATATTTCTTCTACTTTCATGGATAATTAATATTTGATGGCATAACACGTGTATATATTTTGATATTGCTATTAACATAATTTGCACAAGTATATTCATTTTATTCTCATTGATAATAATTCATATTTGATGGCACAACATGTGTATATATTTTGATATAATTATGAACATGATTTGCACAGGTATTTCATTTGTTCTCATGGATGGTTCATATTTGATGGTATTAACCTGTATATATATATTTTGATATTGTTATTAACATAATTTGCATAAATGTTTCTTCTATTTCATTGATAATTAATATTTGATGGCATAACATGTCTATATATTTTGATATTGTTATTAACATAATTTGCATAAATATTTCTTCTATTTTCATTGATAATTAATATTTGATGGTATAACATATGGATATATTTTGATATTGTTATTGATATAATTTGCACAATTATTTCTTTTATTCTCATTGATAATTCATATTTGATGGTGTATATATTTAATGAAATCGTTTTATGCTGTGAACCACACTGCTTTAAATCAAAACAAAAATGTATTGTTTGCTGTCTTTTCGTGCTGGAATTTTGGTTTTAGTATGACTGTGATTGCAAGTAAGAGCTTTTGTGAAATTACTAACATTTTCCTACCCTGACGGGAGAATATCCTAGTTATAAATGTAATGATCATTCTAGAGATATTGGCCCTAATTTCAACTTTAGCTGAGTAGCCTCCGTATCCCAGGACCTCAGTACCCTCCAGCGGCGACTGGCTAACTAACACCCCTTTTCGATAGTGTAGTGGTTATCACATCCGCGTCTGGCACGCGGGAGACTCGGGTTCGATTCCCGACCGAAGAGCTATCTCTTCAGTTTTAAATGTTTTGTTATAGGTGTAGAACTACAAATTGTGGTACGGGAGACAGTAATTCAATTAATTATAATACTAATAGATTATACAGCATAATTCGGTTTAGGAATTAAGATCGAGGGTTTCTCTGCCGTACTCTTTCCCCTCGTGAATTCCAGGCTGAGTCCGGCACGTTTTTCTTTAATAAATTAGGCGTATTAGGAATCTGTGGTTTAATTTACATGACGCACCTTTCCCTCAAGTTTCCCTAAATGTGTTCCGTTGAAGCGCATAATGAGTGAGTAAAATTGTGCAAGATATAATAATAACACAACGTAGGTATTGGTCCTCTTTTTAATCCATTTCTTTTTAATCTAATTTGACGATCATTGGCAAAATAAAGGCAAACCACAATTTTACTTATCTGATTCAACTATTTTGAATCGACCCGGGTACGTAATACTACACTATTAAGGTAAAAATAAAAGTCAAATACCATTTTTTCCAAAAGTGCATCGTTGTTGAAAAAAATAAGGACAAAATTAAGAAAAAGCGGGTTTTTTCAATAATTGAATAGTATATTTCATTACCAGTCTGGAAACTAGGCTTTTCCGGTGCGCGCACGACAGTTTCTGGTGTGAGGCTTAGCCGAACACAGGAAGTCGTGCAAGCATAGGAAAAGCTGTTTCTGGACGTGTAATGAACGATATTTTTCATAATACCTCTCTGAAATCAAGACATAAACATAAAATTATTATAATTTTACGTATCCAAAATTATGTCATAATACCTTTTGTATTCAAATGAAAGCAAACGTCAAACTTGCAAGACAAGCAAGACAGGTACTTATCTAATATCCATCAAGCGTTGCTATGAAAATGTTTTTTGTATGCTTTGTTGTAATTGAATAAGCAGCTAATTTTGAAGTATTTGTGACAAGTAATGTCAGAATAAATAAAATAATTTTACTTAAAATTAGACTATTGACGCTAAAATGTACTAGATTAATCTTGTAGACTGCATCGCTGTATAAATATAACTCCATTTATTATAGTTTATGCTTATTCTATGATTAAATAACTGTAAATTTAGCACTTAAAATCAGGGAGCGGGAAAACTTTTCCCGATCCCTAATTAGGGACCGGAAAAATTTTTCCCGTGCCCGGACCGAAAAGACTTACTTTCTTTGCTCTACAGAGACGTCGAAAATGATAGTTTTCGGAGCGGTATTATGAAAATTGATTTTCTCTGCGGTGCACTTTTGGAAAAAATGGTATTTGACTTTTATTTTTATCTTAATACGAGCTTTATTTTTTCTGTAGAAGGTTTTCCGATATTCCAAAGTTTTTGATTTTTTAACCATCATTTTTGTATTTATTGAGTACCCTGTATAACTTATCCTTAATTTAGCATTGTCAAAATTGGTTTTTTTTTCAAACACCAACTTTTATCAAGAAAAAAATTCTCTGTGAAGTCAATAATAAAAAAGTTTCCTATGGAAATGGCGCTTAGATCATTTTTCCCCTGTACCCTTCATATGTATACACATTTTATAGAAATAACATGTTTCTAATTTTTTTATTAGTCTTACAACCATTTCATCATTTAGCCATGTTGATTTTAGTTTGACAATAATTGGATTATATTTCAATATAAAAGGTCTCAAAAGAGCGGGACATATTTTCCGATTTTCGAAATCTTCTAAAAATTCTAGATAAATTTCATGTAGCATGTCGAATAGCATCCCTTCCATTTAAAGAATTTGATCTGTTTAACTTAGCGCGAAACGATTTGCCTCTTCTTTTCTTAGGTATTTAGTAATTATCTAGATATACGAAATTTTCGGTTTGGTGGGGAGTATTTTCCAGGTTGTGGTTATGTGGAAGATAAGAAAGTGCAAAACATTTCGTTTGGTAATAAACAGTTCGGATTCTACAATAAAGGCGTAAGTCTCAAAAACATTGTTTTTGCTGGTTGTTTTTCGTAAAAGTCCATCGTTATCCATATACCGGGTGTCAACGGGATTACTTTCCGACTGTCGTTTCCTTATTTCTTAAATTTTCGGGATGAAACTCGGCAAAGTTATTGTACTATCAAAATGTAATTTTTGTACATATTTGTCAACTGTTAAAGACTTCCGGTTTCGCCGGAAGTGACCTCAACATTGGATTTTTAAATGGAATACCCTGTATATTTTTAATTTTTCAGAATCTACAGATCATTCTGCATAGGACTGTATAATTTTTATAACATTTTTCGGTAATTTGGTATTTTTAGAGCTAATTTTAATTTTTGATCTAGCGTGCCATGACCGACTTAAAATCACTTCTCAGGTCATAAACAATTGCAGAAAAATACATAGACAATGTTTTACTTATTCATTTGTTTTATTTAAGACATTAAAGTTGACCAATTCGATTTTTTTAATATTACTCGAAAACTTTAAATGGAACTACCACACTTTCATAACATCATTAGATGCATTTTTTTAAAACGTGTCTAGTGATGTATCACATTGCCGAAATGTTTCGCCTACTTTTTTAGAAATCATTATTTTTGCTATTATAAATACTGTATGAATTAAAATACGCCAAATTCATCACGTATGCCGTGGAACAAAATAATATGGTCGCTTTGGAATTAAATGAATAATGCCAAGTCCTGAATTTTTACAATTATTAGTTTCTATTCTTGTGGTTATGACTTACCTCAATTTTACCTGATTTTGCGCTTTAATTCGAGTTTCAATAATTATGTTAACCAAAAGCGAGCAAGTAGATATTCTTATAAGTTACGGTGTGTACTATAATATTCTTTGGTTACGGTCAGTGTGGCAAAAACGCAGCAGAAACTGAACGAACTTAGCGAGACGAATATCCAGAACGCCTTCACCTCCCATAAAGGCAATATATTATTTATTTGATCAGAAAAATGCGCGAAGAACCTGCAGATCATCTACGAACATTGTATAATAAATGAATACATCATTTTTGATCTAGCGTGCCATGACCGACTTAAAATCACTTCGCAGGTCATAAACAATTGCAGAAAATACGTAGAGGATGCTTATCTTATTTATTTGTTTATATGTAAGCCACTAAAGTTGAAACTCGAATTAAAGCGCAAAATCAGGTAAAATTGATGTAAGTCATAAGCACAAGAATGGAAACTAATAATTGTCAAAATTCAGGAATTCGCATTATTTATTTAATTCCAAGGCGATCATATCATTTGTTCCACGGCACACGTGATGAATTTGGCGTATTTTAATTCATACAGTATTTATAATGTAATAGCAAAAATAATGATTTCTAAATAAGTAGGCGAAACATTTCGGCAATGTGATACATCACTAGACTCGTTTTAAAAAAATGCATCTAATGATGTTATGAAAGTGTGGTAGTTCCATTTAAAGTTTTCGAGTAATATTAAAAAAATCGAAGTGGTCAACTTTAATGTCTTAAATAAAACAAATAAATAAGTAAAACATCGTCTATGTATTTTTCTGCAATTGTTTATGACCTGAGAAGTAATTTTAAGTCGGTCATGGCACGCTAGATCAAAAATTAAAATTAGCTCTAAAAATTCCAAATTACCGAAAAATGTTATAAAAATTATGCAGTCCTATGCAGAATGATCTGTAGATTCTGAAAAATTAAAAATATACAGTGTATTCCATTTAAAAATCCAATGTTGAGGTCACTTCCGGCGAAACCGGAAGTCTTTAACAGTTGACAAATATGTACAAAAATTACATTTTGATAGTACAATAACTTTGCCGAGTTTCATCCCGAAAGTTTAAGAAATAAGGAAACGACAGTTGGAAAGTAATCCCGTTGACACCCGGTATATCCATTATTTCAGATTTGATCAGCACCTTGATATCATTTTGATTCGCTGTATCTTTTTTGGTTTTAAAGATACCAAGGTAAACAAAAAAGCAAAATGTAGGGTTGGTAGCCAAGTTTTTTCTAGACACCCTGTATATTACTACATTTTTGGACTCTCTAATGAAATCAAAACACATGTCGTGTATAATATCCTATACCTATCTTTAGCTGTTTACGAAATATTGACAGTTGAAAGTCGGGCATTTTGACATTTTGACAGGCTTTAAAATCTAAACCGCACGAGATCAAAGAAAACGGTTTGCACATCTCTATCTTCGGTTTTCATAAGCTATCGAATGACAGTGGCTTTCAATTTAAACGGAGGTTTAAGAGTTCCGGTCAATTTTATTCGCGGGTTAAATTCAAAGTTACTGTCATTTGATAGCTCAAGAAAACCTAAGACCGGAATATGCAAACTGTTTTCTTTGCTCTCATGCGGTTTAGATTTTAAAGCCTATCAAAATGTCAAAATGCACGACTTTCAACTGTCAATAAGTATTTCATAAACACCTAACGAAAGATAGGTATAAGATATTATACACGAAATGTGTTTAGACTTCTCTAGATATTCCAAAAATGTAGTAATATACAGGGTGTTCCATTTAAAAAATATAAAGTAGGCTGATATGTCAGAAAATCGTTAGTGTTTTGTTTTATATGTAACGTAGATAAAAACTTGGCTACCAACCCTACATTTTGCTTTTTTGTTTAACTTGGTATCTTTAAAAACAAAAAAGTTACAGCGAATCAAAACGTTATCAAGATAAATTGAACGCACGGTACATGTTGCTCCGATTTAGCGTAATTGTGCACTTCATGCATAAACTAGATCGTGTACTATAGCCAGATCGAAAATTTACTTTCATTCCACCATCTTGACAATATTTTTATCTAGCGAATAAAATGAAAAATCTGTTACGAAAAAATATGCAAAATCGTACATAATACGTTTATAAAATTGTGCAGGTTGCTAAGAATCTATATAAAACAAAATTATGTAATTATATAAGGTCTTTTTTAAGCTTAGAAGAGAACAACTAGATAAATCAAAATTTTCAAAATTATTATTGCAGATCTTCACAAGGTCGTCTAAAACCCTAACTACTCGTGCAATATAATCTCTCATATAAAAAACACTTTTATTGTGTATAGATCTTGTTGATATTTAAAGATTAACTTGGAACTTACATTCTATTATAGTTATATTCATGTGAGTTTATTTCAATTTCAATTTATTATATGTGTGTTATAACGTTAAAAAATAAATAATTTTCTATATAAATTAGTTGATTTATTGATCGTAATTTATTAAAATAATATGTAACTCAATTATATTTTTCTTTATGTAATTGACTTTTCTTTCAGGAATGCTGTACTTACTAGGTACAAGTAATCTACATTCGCCATTCTTAATTTCACTTCAAAAGACATTTTTAACTATTTCTTTCAGGTGTAATGTTTAAATAATTATCCGGCTCTCTTTATGCAGCTTTTTGGATCAAAAAATTGGTTATTCTCTACTCGAAATTAACAGTATTTTATAAATCATATATTTTGTAATGAAAGTTTAAATAAAATAATAGGGGAGAGTAACAATTTTAGTATATAACGTCCCAAAAAATTTGAGTACGGCTCACTTCACTAATGATTGCCGGGGGGTTGACGTCAAGTTAGATTTATTTATTTCCTCCCCACTACATAGTGATAAAGTTGGTCCTCGCTTGTCAAAGGTGCCGCGCTTAAGTGTCGCAGCTATAGTTTTCTTTAGGCTATGCCGTGACACTGATCCCCACTACACCAGTGACGTCACAACTCTAGGTGTAATTGAGCAAATAATGGACAAAATCGAGTTACGTTCTTTTACATATTCACTCCAATATCTCCGAACCTAATTGAGCTATCAAAATTATTTTTTACTATTGTAAAGTGCACAGTTTGGCGCTTCTGTCGAAGTATAAAATGGTTGATATTTTTTTATTTTAAATATGCTTAAAATATCGATAACTTTTGCAGTTCAGAAATTATGCAGGCAAATATTCACCAATCGAAACTTTTTTGTTTTTAGGAATTTCCTATAACATGCAGCGAAGAAACTGGAGATAAAAGACCAAAAATATTTCTGGTACCAAAATCATTATTGTCACTTTTATAGTTTAGGCGCTATGGTATTTTATAGCGCCCAGAATTTAAAAATTATGGTAACTCGTCACATCGGCGCCGGCAGAGTTTTTCAATTCTGCGCGCTATAAAATATCATAGCGCCTAAACTATAAAAGTGACAATTACGATTTTGGTACCAGGAATATTTTTGGTCTTTTATCTACAGTTTCTTCGCTGCATGTTATCGGAAATTCCTAAAGACAAAAAAGTTTTTCGATTGGTGAATATTTGCCTGCATAATTTCTGAACTGCAAAAGTTATCGATATTTTAAGCATATTTAAAATAGAAAATATCAACCATTTTATACGTCGACAGAAGCGCCAAACTGTGCACTTTACAATAGTAAAAAAATAAGTTTGATGGCTCAATTAGGTTCGGAGATATTGGAGTGAATATGTAAAAGAACGCAACTCGATTTCATCCATTATTTGCTAAATTACACCTACAGTTGTGACGTCACTGGCATAACGGGGATAAGGTCAGGGCTAGATCTATCGGTAGGCTACGGGTAGTGCCACGGAGCCATGGCACTACATTATTTCTGAAAAAAAAATGTTATAACCTTCATATGTCTCATTAAAATATAACGCACAACATAAAAAGAAACTGAAAAATAAGGTAGTGCCATGGCATCGTGGCACCGTGGCACTACCTCACCAACCACCGCTGCTTGTAATATTTCCGTGATTTCTTAGTTCTACTTATTTCCACACCACCTTGAGCCCCTTGAGGTAGAGTAAATGGCGCGTTTTTTTATGGTGGTATCCCCGATAGGCCTAATCCACAGCGTCGTGATCTTAGAAGGAAATTACGCATGAACATCGCAATTTATTAGCGTTTTCCTTTCTTTGATGGTCCGGGTCAGTTACGGGAGTACATTGCTCTTCCATTGCTAAGTATTGGTCATCTTCGTCGTCACTATCGATTTGAACCTCCGGGACATTTTCTCATAACTGACCACTGCAGAAGCCACACACAACGGAACACTTCAACCCACCTTTCCTGCAACCACATGCTGTGCCGCATCCTTTTCTACAACTGCATGAAATGAATTTCAATAAGTTGTCGGGTGCTGCTTGTTTTGTCATGGTGAGTGGAACAAGCCCAATGCTGCCAAGTTTCCAGCCCCAGTCTTCTGTTTTTTTTCTCGATTCCATACCATTTCTGGACTTGATGATATGTCCTGAAAGAATGATACCGCGCAGCATCCTTCGTTGGTGGCAAAGAAGCAAGACTGGATCTACTTTTTGTGGTTGATCTAGCAAAACATTGATAGCGGACTTCTTCTTCTAAGGTGTCTTCTTCCACGGTGCCACCATACAAAGCAACGAGAAAGCGTGCTCCAGCATCTGCGATGTCCTCTGGTGTTACAACCTGATGTTTGAAGATGCCAATGGTGTCACTGAGTCCTGCTGTTTTCTGGAGAAGCGAACAAAACTTAATTTTTCCTTGGTTGAAGACTGACGATGTCGTGTCACAGCATGGAGAAACAGAATGTTCTCAGCTACTTCTTCATGTTTTAAACCATTAGGTAGCTGAATATATTCTTTCAGCAAAGTTGCCTCTTCCTGGTTTGCGGAGGTAGATGTTTGCTTGAGATGGTGCCAATGCTGTCAGCAAAACAAGAACGTCTTCGCCAACTACGAAAACAGCATCAAAGTTTGGACACAAGGAAATCGCTGTTCTGACAATCAACACATCAACACCTTCTTCCGCCTGGTTGACAGTAATAACAGCCTGCTCCATTTTTTTGTCAGCATTGAAATTAAACGAGCTTTATTGTTTTCGTTGGCTAAAAATAATTCCTGGAAAACTTGAACGGGCATTGTTTCATCGAAGAGAGCATCCGCAGACATATGCTTCTTCGAACGGTGAAGTCTTTCTGCGGCCTTGGTATTCCTTTTGCCTCCATCAGTCGGATATCCATCAAACAACAACGACTGCATGTGAACCGTAGTGATTTCGTACATATTGAACGTACTTTTCGGAAATGGACGCAAATGAATCATTACGGTGCCATACAACTTTGTGCAAAAGGTATCCTCCATCCAAAACATTGATTTAGTTATCTCTGAATTCCACACCTTCTGGTAGTTGTGTAAAAACTTTGTACAATGAAGATTTCGTACCTTTGCGCATTCCTGCCTCTTAAAAAAGCGACAAAGGAATGGAGCAAGTCCGAATTCAAGATAATCTTTCAACTCGTCGTCGGATTTCTTCGCAATGCACATTGTTTGAAATAGCATGAGTGGGTTGATGGAAATTGTTGCTTCCCCGACTTTTATGCTTCTGTTGACTGCTGCCAATAGAATGAGCTTGTCTTTGCGTTTAAGTGTGATGGACCCAAAATTTTCGAACGTGACAACCATGTTCGTCATCACCTCGGTACCTTTTTCTCTGGCCAAATGACAGTTAATCCTTATCATCCCCGACAACTCCTGTACTGATGGAAAAAAGCGAATTGGTTTCGGGGAAGGGAGGATGCTGAGTTTAAGAGTTTCTTCAAGTCTTCGTTGTCACGACTAATGCGTGAAGTCCTGGTATCGGCGTGTTGCTCGGACGAGTTTAGATGAACGTCGCAATATTCCTCAATGGCATCGCAAACGTTATGCAAATATATCACTCCCAAAGTCCAGAGAGCAAGTACGCTGGCACTTATTCCACGACCACGAGTGAGGCCCCCACAGCTATGCATCATCCGCATCAAAGTTTGTTCGATGGTCATATCAGACCAAACCCCTGAACAAAACTTGTTTGAGCGCCTGATAGTGAAATAGCCCTCCGTTGTAAATTTGTGGTATTCCACCGGATCCATTTTGTTCTCTAACTCCAACATATTTTGCAAATACAGATGAGCAGATTTTGCATAAGGGAAATGCCCGCTTGCATGAAAGTACGGAAACATTCTTTGGACAGTGTCGAGATGCAGTTGCCAGTTTCCCATTCGCTCAGCTTCAATGTTTCACTAAAGTAATTATTTGAAAATACTGAACCCATACTTTGGCTGTGGGGCCATTGTTTTCCAACTTAGTAAGCGCCTCTTTAAATTTAGTCGCAACAACTTTGAATGTCTCGTTTTCATTGGCTCTGAGAATCGTCGATTTATCCAAATGCCCAGTCAGTTCTTCAGGTCATGAATTGTTCCATCACATCACGATCGTTGTCTGTAAAAGCAAGGGGTTCCCGAATCTGGTGTGCCAAGGCAAGATGACACAATATGTGTGCACGAATTGCACGAGCTTATGCGTGGCCAGCTAGCATTTTCTCAACACTATTCTCAGCTTAAATAGCAGAGAAAAGTTCTTTCAATCCACTTCCGGCCATTATGTGTCCAATGGAGTCCGAGAAAGACATAAGTAGATGAAATCCCCCTAGTCTTACGATGACATTTGCAAATTTTGGCTTATTAGTGACGATTTCTTCAGCTTTCGCATAAAGTGACTGATCGAAGGTGACGAAGCTGGTTTTGTGAATATAAAAATTATTTTCGTAATATTCCACTAGTTTCTAACAAAAATGGCCTCTTGACATTTTTCTGTCCGCTGAACGGTTTCCGAGTAAAAGATAATATTAATTTACCAATTGCCAATTTCGTTATCTGCAAAATATTCTTTGCTCTTTTTGCCTCCGCCCAAATTGTTTCGCCCTTTTGATGATGTCCCATTGTACTTGATACATCGAACAAATATCGATATCTAACTTTTATTCCAATATTTTCATCGTAAGATTAACCGCTGCGGATATATTTTGAAAAATACAGTTTTTTGTATCTTTAATTCAAGATGGCGGCTCGAGCGGTCCCTCCTCAAGATCGAAAACTTGGGTTTTTTATCAAGACCTAAACCTTAAAAACATTTAAAAAATTACTACTACACCACCTTTTTCATGGAAGAGGCCTTTAATGGCCTGAATGGACTAAAACAAATGAACATAAAATTATAAAATGTTGAGTTGTTCAGTCGCTATGAATAGAAGATAATATCAGAATAATTATTGTATATATCGGTATATTGCTCAAAACGCGGCAACATTGTCAGAACGCGCGAAGTTTATTTCCATTCCATGTCGAATCGCCCTTCGGCTTCATTGAATCAACTCCCGTTGCGGTTTAAAACGATGCAGTTGTTTACGGTGGTTGCCATGGCAACGCGTCATATTGTCTGCATCTTATGGATAAGCGCTTATGGCAATGACACCACCTCGAAAGCAAGATTCATTTCCGAATTGGGATATCGGGTGTTTTTAATTCATGTTTAACAGTGGTTGCGACGTTACATTTGCGTATAGGTGCATGCATTAATGTTGAAATTTCTGTTTGTTGTTGGTTTTCGGTTCGGTTTTCGATATATTAGAACTAAATAAAAATGGCTTTACATTTTTTCGTTTATGATCCTGTGTGTTTTTTTTTTTCCTATTAAATCTGTTCTGTAGGTAAAATTATGTAAAGTAAAACTTGGTACTTTCGCTGGGGTGGGGGAGAGGAGGTAATTAAATTTGATTCACCAGTTCTTATTGTCACGAGCCGCCACTAATGGTTATAATCAGTTTTATCGTATACCTTTTCATTCTATAATGAATTATTATTTAAGTCATTTATTTGGAATAAAATTGTTGGTTTATAAATCGCCATATTGAAATAAAGAATTCTTGTATCGGTTATCGCCGCCATTAGGTATGCCGAATTGAGTTGGAACCATATTAAACTAAATTGGAAAATGTGACTTCATTATTATTCAGAGAATCATATTGTGAAGGGACTGTCATATACAGTAATAAACTAGTCAAATCAGTTAAAAAATAGGATTTTAAGAAAAAAATATTGTTTTTCTTAATTTTTACATAAAACTAAACCCAAATTAGAACGCTTATTTTTTTGCCAAACACATACCTACAATCTATCAGTAAATATCGCAGCACAGCCAAATTTGTACTATCCACACTTTCCAAATGATCCATTTTTGCAAATGAGCAATCTATATAAGATATAATTGGTTCTAATATTAATATTCTTCACTAAAAAATAAAATACTTTTTTAAACTGCTTAACCCATTAGTGCATAAGATCCGATAAATCGGATGTCGTATTTATGCAACCCTACTTTTGTATAAGCCTAAACTGGCTTTTGTAACAGGCGTTAGTGACATCTTTCAGGTATAAACTTCCTATTTATTTAATTTTTACGGTGCTATAAATGCCTAAAAGAAGTTAAAACTGCACTAAAAGCAACATGGATTCATGGCTCTATTCAACGAGATGACAAGGGCAAGTATTTTCGATTTTATTTTAATTTTTTGACAACGTCGACCTCAAAATTAGTGAAATTTCTATGTGTAGTAAACCACCTGACATGATCGAGTAGTAATCTGCTCATAAATTTACAATATTATGTAAATATGTGAGCCTAAAATTGAAATCCGATATATCGGATTGTATGCTTTATTGCCAACTTTTTCCGTATGCGAGCTATCAAAGATAAATTGACACTTTTTATTTATGTGTCATAGTCTCATAGTGAAATACGTCACACTTCTTAAAAAACCTAGTTACTTCATGATTTCATGAAATTTCCCAAATTAACTCGACTTTTCCGGAAGTGACGTATTTGACTATTTCACCACGATATAACAATTATATACTTATATGAAGCGACAAGGAAAATGTTTTTAGGTTAGGAGGTGATACTGTATTACCTCTGATAACGACTTCCAGAATACCTCCTACTAAAGGATTTAAATTATTTTTCGCCAACTACTTTTCGTACGTTAGCCTATTTCGGCATGGCATTTGACACAACTTGGTTACTGCGCGACTGGCACTATTCACAACAATAAAAATTGCTGTAGTTCAACCTTTACTATCCCAAAAAAATAATAGTGGCATGGGCGGCGTTGACAAAATGGACCAGTTGGTAGCCAAATATAGAACATGGTAGTCCATATTTTGTTACTTGCTGGATGTTTCAGTAACCAATGCAATTTTCGAAGAAACCTAGCAAACTGTCTCATCAAAACACACGGCACTCAGCCGATGAAAGGAAAAATACTACAGAATTCAGTGAACGATGTTCGTTACGATGGCCGCGATCACTGGCCAGACTATGTAAATACTGAAAGATTGTGTAGACATTGCGGGAGTAAGAACAAATTTATTTGCTCCAAATGCCAAGTTGGACTGCATACAAAAAATTGTTTAAAAAATTATCATACATTTTAATTTCTTTATCTAGTCAGTTTGCATACAATCCGATATATCGAATGACCTGTATTTTTTGTTTTTTGTAAGAAAAAATAAATTTTTGATACATTTCCTTTATGTTTTAATAAAATATGTCAGAATTCATAAAAATAACATTATTTTTAATCTTGCTAAACTTTATGCACTAATGGATGATACAATTTTGCCATTGTGCGCACAATAGCAGCATTATAAATTAAATGTTTTTGCATTATACAACCATTGTGTAAGATTTTTATAGTGCCGCTTTAATCCCATTTTATAGATGTGACTACGTGACACACTATAAAACCGTTTTATAGTATATAGCTGTATAAATCGTAAAAACAATTACTTAGAATAAAAATACAACACATTGCTAATAATTTTTATTAAGACAAATAGAATTCCGACATTGTATCAAAAGAATAACTTCGCTAAAATATGTCACGTCGATATTTTACAAATACCTGGTATACCACGGTATTTTCTAACGTGTAAAATAAAAAATTAAAATTAAGTTATCGCATCCGTATACCGTGGGCACACCTGGTACATCTAGTAATACGTGCAAAATACAAAAAATAAATCAATAATAACCTAACTTAGGATGACTAGCCCACTCACGCTTTTTTTAAAATATATAGCAGTAGGTAACTACTATTATTTAATCTAAATTTTACCAAACATAACTTTTTCAACAGATAACAAAATAACTAAACAAATTAATATGTATTTATATTGTATAGAGTGTTCCCTAACTTCTGTCCGATACTTCAGAGAGTAATTCCTCGTGATATTTAAAGAAAACAAGTTACTATGAATCCATACCAGGAAACTCTTGATGTCTGGGGTGTGGACATTCAGAATTTGATAAAATGTAGATACATTTTTTTATAATAACTATTATTGCTCTGTTCTCGTCCTTAAAACAATAAAATATCAAAACAATATAATATATACTGTTTATGCTACCCACCTTTTAACTACACTAAGGAAGAAATACTGGTAAAAGTTTGACTGGCAAACTTCTTTATTAGGTTTTTAAAAACAACTTAATTTTTAACTGCAATTAAGTCGATATTTTTTCTTTAAATATCCTGAAAATTGCACCCTTGATTTTCTAACAGAACTTACTAAACATTCATAATGACACAATTGTGAGCAATGAACTCTGTAGAAATACGGGAACGACATTAGTACCTATACTATTATACCTAATGTTTAGGATAAATAAAAATTTAAATAAAGAAATAAACAACATCAAAATAGACATATCTGTAGTCTATCATGAACAGCTTCATATATAGCTACACAGATTTGGATGCGCCAAAATGTAATAAAAATATACAATACACTACATATGTTTAAATTGGATAAGCCTCATATTACATTTTAACCTACAAAGCGTAAAAAAAAACATTCAAATTTCTTGTCAACATAACGTATCTTTGTAGGAATACTAATTAAATTAAGGAAAGTATATAACTAGTGATAATGAAAATTAGAATAATGAATAATGCATAACATATAAAGAATAAAAATATTAGAAAAAACAAACCTTAAACTGTAATATCATGTTAAACATTTTTTTTTACTACTAACATGATAAATCACCATTATTTACTCCATTCCTCAAATGAGAAGTAACATTTCTCACCCTAGGTAAATAATAATATTAAAAAAAACCTAGGTCAATAATGAAACGGAAACGGAAAATGTCAAAATGTCAAACTTGTTAGTTTGACAACTAGTTGTCATTTCGGATTATTTGAAAAATGAGTAAGAAATGATTAATTTCAAAATCTAATCAATTCAAATAATGATAAGGATTGTATCAGTGCTATTAGTAAAAAAATTATATACGGTATGACTCACTTTTCATGACTCCCTATAATATTCTTATTAATAATGCGATTTTGTCAAAATTTAGATGGAAAGAAGGTACTTTGTATGTATGGAGCTGTCAGGAGATTATGTTACGATATCTGTCAATTAGACAACTGAACTTCCAGGCTACTTGATATTTCGAACTATTTGAAAAATCAGTAGAAAATGACTAATATAAAAATCAAATCGAATCAAATATGGTAATATATCAGTGTTAGTAGTAAAAAAAATTCTATATATACCTCGGTTGAGAAGGCCATTATTAACCTCGCACATTATATCCTTCGGCGCTACGCACCTCAGGATATAAAAGTGCTCGGTAAATAATGGCTTACTTCTCAACCTAGGTATATAATATACTATTTTTGCGTTTACTAAGTGCTGCAAAAAATATTTCGCTATTAACCTCAATATAATATAAGATACTCTTTCATGCTCCAAGTCTTTATTATTTTTGTTCTCCCCCCTAACTAAAATGGGATATCTATACCACGACTACGAGATAAAGACTTCTTCTGATTATTAACAAAGCACTACCCAAGACCATCAACGACAGTTCAATACGCAAGATGTTTCACCTTGGTACTTCTAGGAAATAATGACAAGACTTGAACTCTTTCGAAGTGGATCAAGAAAATTTGGTGTACAGTTGAAATATTTGATTTTTGTGGTTTTCTTTATCAGTTTTATCTTGAATGGTTGTAGCGATAGTAAAGTTTGACGGTCTTTAATAAAAAAAAATCTTAACTGTTTTGCAGATTTGTAATAAACGGGTTTACCTGCCTGTGAGCTTTAAGATATAGATCGTCGATTAAAGTACTGAGGGAGATATACCGCAACCGTGTAGGCTATTCTCCGTTTTGCCATAAGGTTCACTTTTGTTGTAATACCATTAGAACTACGTTTGGCACAATCGACTACCGTCCTTATTGTGTTGTAAAGGCTTTTTTCGCATATCACATAGCATGTTATAATGATGGGCGATACACCACTTCGCGCCTTATTGGTAGAGAGTAAGCAATAGTCATTTTAGCATATGGATCATAAGAATAACATGGATGATACTCGACTTCGTGTTAGTGGATTTTCTCGAATCAATCTCATTTATATATCATATTTAAAATGTGATTTCGTGAAGTGGTCAAATACACTCCGTTCCTCTTTTGTGCGGATGAAGTTTCACTTCTGGTGTGTGGTCCACAAGCCCACTAATTTTTTAGCTTTAAAGTAGGTACCTATCTTAAATATTTTAAAAATAGAAGAAATTCTCTGAACCTGAGACAACATGCCTTGATGAAACATCCTTTAAAAAAAGAGCCAAAAATTTCTGCAGACACGTCGAAAGGGCCCAATCACTGAATCTTTATTGATTAAACCTGTGTCTTTAATATATCTATTTAGGTCAGTCCATTTATAGGATGTAGTTCGCAAGGAATCCGGTAATTTTTTGATATGATCTTAGGATAGCGTAAAAGCAAGTTTGCAGCTTGGAAACACCCGGAAAATTGCGGGAAAAACCCGGACATTTTCGGACTTTATTCAGTTTTTGGCTTATAACTCTTAAAGAATACATCCTACGGAAATAGTTATTCCTGCCTTATTTAAAGCATTTACAATTTCAGGTCAACCGCAGCTCCGTACAACCAATAAGCCTCGAGATACAGCACTTTAAACATTTTCAATTTTCCAAGAGCTTGAATAAATTGCATACTGAGCAAAACATCGGGTATAATACTCATGCATCTTATGAAGGAAATCGGGAAAAATGAAATTATAAGCCAGTTCTGCAGTTGTTTTATATAATGACAAAACGCAAGCCTTTAGGCCGAATAGCTTTGCGTCATTATTAAAACAAAATGATCGGGGAAATCGGATTTTTCGAGAAATGGACCCTGTCGATTAGCGGGTGTTGTAAATGAGAAGAAATGTTTGATACAATGTAACATTATGGTAACTATTATTTATTTAAAACATATGTAATTTTTTATTTATTTATTCAATGCAAATAAAATGTAGATGAACATAAGTATTTTTTAAATGTAACCACAGGCTCTTGATGCAGCATCTCCTCCAAAGTGGCAGGTTTGTCGATGTCTTGCTCGTTGGCAGACTCGTCTTGCTCCATTGTGGAGATATTTTGGCATAACTTGCCCCGATAGCGCTTGCAGAGAACAGAGCACTTCAGCCCTGCTTTCTGGCACGTGCAATCTCCTCCAGTGCATTCTTTGCGGTACTTGCATGAGGAGGGTTTGCAAAGTTAGGTCTTTTGTGAAGGTCACAGATAGCAATCTCTGCGGACACTTGGTCCAGACCCAGTTAGTTGTTTTTTTTTCTGTCCCCAACCACTTCTGCAAGTGCGATATGCATGTTTGAGTTGTGAGTCAACATGTGAACTTCTCGAGTCTGCAGAAACATACTTCAAACGAGGTACAGAGGAATGTGGTGTTATGATCAATACATTTCGTGGATGGTATTCTCTTCGTCTAGCGTGTTCACGGCAGCATTGTCCCAGACGAATTGTACAAATGCTCCTTTTACAATGGGTTGCTTCAATTTTCCCTGAAGGATGGCAGAACTTTGAACACGTATTACTTAAGTCTAAGTGCACGAAAATCCCATAACAAAACAGAGATTAACATGGTGCTTAGATCCAAATTTACGGTAGAAATAAATCCCAAAGCTTATCTGAATTGAGCAGAGGAAAGATTTGGGCTTTACTGTTGTCACGATTGCGTGGGGAGTGAATGCTAAACATGTTTTTTTTTTCAGACATCGAGGGAGATGAGTTTGTGTTTTATCACGATTGTTTCAAGGAACACTTTTAGGGACGCAGGAACACAATCATCAGCATCTTGGAAGAAGTCGTCTGATGGAGGATACTGAGTGGTATCATATGTTTGCGAGTGAACGTCTTTCGGAAATATCTGCGCTGTAGGCTTCACCACTCTCAGTAGGTCTTCTGAAGGGTTGATCCTTCCTTCTTTGCACCAATTATCATAGAGAATTTTTTATGTGATGTCTCTTAAACTCAACAACTTAATCTTTTCGCCATATCACCTTGTCAGGTGTGCCTTGACACTTCTCTGATATCAGACTTATAATCATAAGGTGAAATGTGATGAGGTCATTTAAAAAAATTGATATTCGTCTCTGTTTTCTGTCAGGTATGTTCCTTGTTCTCAAAGGGTTCAGCTGGCTCTGGGCGCCCTCTTTTTATTCTAGCATCGTATCCTTCACATTCAGTCGTTCTACTGGGTGCACAAGATTCCGTCGTGAAAGGGGCAATTATAGCTGGACCTGCGGATGAAGTTTCACCACAAAGAAAGCAAATATCACTCAGTAGATAAAGCTTGGAGCTCGAAGCCGAGGAGCCCCTATCCTTGCGCCATGTCGAGGCTTCGTGAACAGCATCTCCTCTACGACCGTCAGATGCTACAACATTACTTTCAACGAAGTACCTCTTCCTGCATGTTGGGACTTCATTTAAGTTGCTTAAAAACTGTTTGTTCTAGTCGAGTTTACATTTCACACTCCCTTAAATTAACGTCTAAAAACCGGGTATTTTCACATCTTCATTCACACTTCCTCAAGTGTACTGCTGCAAATGGAACAAACACCTGGTGGAACCGACGAAACTTCGTACTGAACAGTTCGACGAGAAATATTTTCGGTTGAAATCTCACGTTTTACAGGTCCGGGCACATTCGTTTTATCAAGAACACTAAGACTAAACTGCGAAGAACCGAAGTATTGGGCGCGAGCATGGTACAAAAAATACAAGATATAAAATTACTCATGTGGGCAGGGCCTTATAGATGACAACAATGTATTTAAAGCATCGACCCTAAAAGTCGATGTTTTTTATCGATATTTTAAATGTTGATGTATCGATGTAACAACTGATACATCGAAGTTATACGTTGAACTTCTCTATGCAATGATATACGGTGAGGTCAAAAAGGTTGAAACAAATTCCTAAAAAAAAAATCAGACATTCTTTTTATGGACGCGTCGATTGCCCAATATTTTTAGGTTTTGTTTTATGCTTACGTTAAAGAACTGCACTACAACTTCATCTCTCATGACTTCTACCGTAGGATGAGTATTGTAGCCAATATTTTGTTCAACAGATATTTTTAACATTTTGGAGTGCCGTATCTCGGGAGCTATGAACATACAGAACTCCGATTGGGCTTGAAAATTATATTTACTTTAAAATAAACGAGAAAAACTTTTATTTTTTCATACGTTGCATGCTTTACGAGTTATAAGCCAATAAAGTCCGAAAATGTCAAGATTTTACACGCATTACGCAGCGAGCACAGGCTGAGGCAATATCGACTCAATTGGCACAGGGCTTTCGAAGCTACAAAGTTGGTTTTACATTGCTCGTATGGGTCCTAACAACATATCAAAAAATCAGAACTACCGAACTTTTTGCGAACTTTGCCTCTTTTTATCTAAGATGATCAACCTAATTGTCGGTTAAAAATTTGTGTATAAAGGTACCAGTTAAATGTGAAATAAGTAGAATTTTACAGAAAACTTCAGTATTCGCTAAATAATATTTTAATTTTTTTGTTGGTGTTGGACTGAAGAAGTCACCCTGCACATTTAATTAGTTTTACTGTAGGGAGATGGTATTATTTAAATAACACTTTTCATTACAGTGATATCTTCATGTAGTCAGAGACTAGAAGTTCAAGATTCGATTAAGAGAGATTGGTCGAGTTAATCCAATCACACGTCCCAAAAAGCTCGACGAGCTTTAAGAAAGCCCTGCGACTATGGCTAAAACTGGTGCAATTAATTTCAAACGAGTTTTTCCTTCGATAAAAATTCTAGAAGATATACCTCGCTTCGACAAACACCTGCCAGTGAATTTGTAACTGCCCTTAAATCGAACGGACTGCAAACTACGTTCGTCTTCATAATCCGTTCATACATTTTTCTCTTATTATCGGTACTCCAAATTCTTGGTATTCTTGCTTGGAAACGCAAATATTTTTGTGGAAAGTGCTTAACGAACCTAAAATAGAGCCTCCTCGCCAAACAAACACTTTTCTATCTGGCTCAGCGATGACGTTAACTTTCATACTTGGTGGTACTCGAGTTTCCAGTTCTTGTTTCAGGCGGTCCTCCATTCCATTAAATAGTGTGTTACCTGCAGTAAGCAGAAATATAAGTATATGAAAGTTCAGAAAAGTTGTCTTCAAAAGTCAGAGAATTGAAAATAGAGAATTATAATATGTAAATATTTGTCTTTGCTGTTGATCCAAACGCACGATGGCGATTTATATAAAATACATACCTCCAGAAAGGATTATGTTGTTCGCAAAATCCCTTCTAAGGTCAAAACCACACTTGAATATCGACTGGAAAATCATTTCATGAATTCCAGGGGCATCGTACTGTTCTACCAAAGAAGGATCAAATAGGGGATCTGTAGCTTGGTATCTTTCTTGCTCTAAAATATGTTTAGTGTAAAAATATCGGCATAACATCCTCGAAAATAATGGGTGTCCAGAAAAGTTGTTCATATTTATTTACTTGTTTACTTCTAGGCAGCACACAATGCGCGTACCGGATTTTCTTAACATCGAAGATTGGTTCATGGAAAATTAGTTGCCATGGAGCATTTCACCGGACAACAACGTGCTTTCTGCGTTCGCGCCTATTATCAAAACAATAATTCGCTTATCACGGCTCGTCGTCTTTATAGAGCCGAGTATAATTTACAAGACATAAACAGGGCGCCGAGTGTTAATTTAATTAAGAAATGGATAAATAGTTTGAAAATACTGGTTACACTAAATTTACCTTCTACAGGTCGTCCGAGGTCAAGCCGAGATGCAAACAACATCGAACGTGTGCGTGAGTCGATTAGACAAAACCCATCGCAATCCGTACGGAAGCGAATTATTGTTTTGATAATATGCGCAAACGCAGAAAGCACGTTGTTGTTCGGTGAAACGCTCCATGGCAACTAATTTTCTCTGAACCCGTCTTCGATGAAAAGTAACTCCGGTACGCGCATTGTGTGCTGCCTAGGAGTAAACAAGTAAATAAATATGAACAACTTTTCTGGACACCCTGTATAATATTAACTTATTAATATGATATTTAATACATTTTACCTAAAGTTATACTTCTCCCATCTGGTAGTGTATAGCTTTCTTCTTCTGTTTCATCGTTACCCTTTTCAGGTACAAAACATAGTTTTTCTTTTAGTATTCTAGCTTCTTCAGGTCTGAAATATCATATAAATATGTTAAGTTTGTTATTTATTAATATTATATATTTGATGCCTTCCCAAAGGCACAATGCTATTATTGTCATCATGCACAACAAGGGCGATATCACGGACCTTAAATACTACCAACTCATCAGCCTGCTTTCTCACATTTATAAGCTGTGTATGAAAATAATAACAAGACAATTTTCAAATAAGCTTGACAATTACCAACCGCGAGAGCAAGCTGGCTTCCGTCGAGGATATGGAGCAAACGACCACCTACAAGTGATCGAAACCTTAATTGAGAAATGCGTAGAGTACAATAAATCGCTCATCCTCATTTTTGTAGACTACGAGAAGGTGTTTGATACCACTGACCAACATAAAATGCTCCAGGCTCTTTCAGACTGCTGAATAGACCACCGATACACTGCTATTATTAAGAGCATTTATAAAACTGCAACATCATGTGTTAGGCTCCATGAAGATGCAGGCAACTTCCAAATCGAACGAGGAGTTCGACAGGGTGACACCATATCGCCAAAACTATTTATACATGTCTTGTGCTAGCTGGCGTGAAGTATATTTAGTAAAATCGCGCCCCGGGGCCCATACTAGAATCTTGAGGGATCGGGGCCCATATTAGACACATGTGTAATAATTTACATTATTGCATTTCTAAACAAATTCAAATAAAAAACTGTGTTAACGTATCTCAGTTATTATTTTTAATTGTTGCAGATGCCCCGAACAATAATTCCTCCAAAGCAGAAGGCAAAAAGAAAAAAAAGATAGAATGCCGACGAAATGACAAGGGCCGTGAAAGCAGTAAGGAGCAAGGTAATGGGCTTTAAGAAAGCTGTTAAAAATTTTCTATGCCACGAACTACCGTAAAAAGATTCATCCCTGATCTTGAAATAACTCCAGAATTAGTTGTGCAGAAACCGTTAGGGAGAAAACCCTGTTTTACCGCCTTACCTAGAACCAAAGTTGATCGAATATATATATATATATATATATTGCACATGGAGCAGATATATTATGATTTAACCAGCACAGATGTGGCATATCAGTTAGCAATTCAAAATAAAATCCTGAATCCTTTGAAAAATAACGTAGCACTCCGAGCATAGCTCGATCATTTTCTTAAGAGGAACAAAGATTGCTTGTCCTACTGGTACTTCGTATGCCCGGGTTCAGGGATTTAATCAAACTGCGTCCAAATATTTTTTGATTTTCTGGCAGCCGATTACACAAAAAGGCAGTATCCTGCAGATCTCGTCTACAATGTAAATGACACGAGTCTTTTCATTGTACGAAGTTGATCGAAAAGGCAAAAGATAAAAAAATAGGAGCTTTGACAGCGGCAGAACGTGGTTCCTTGTTAATAGAAGTCTTATCCCACCAATGATAATATTCCCTTCAGACTGTTTGATGAAAGGGGCCTATCATGGTATAATTGGAAGAGTACATTCTTCAAGCTGGATACAGTTTAATTTTGACTTGTTCAACATTTTTTTAGAAAAGACCATGCAATGACCAATTGACCAATCCAGCAATGGACTCCAGTGCTTCTTATATTCGATGGGCATTACAGCCATTCCCGAAACCTTGATGTTGTAAGACATTATCGCAAAAATCATGTCAGCAATTTAAGTCTCCCCCTCCCCCCCATCAACGACACACAAGCTAGAGCCGCTGGATAGAACATTTATGGGTGCGCTTAAATCTCACTATAGTGAAAAGATACGGAAATGTTTGCTACACTCTGACAGAATGCTGAAACCGCATGATATTGCAGAATTATTCGAAAAAACTTATTTAAGGTACATCACAGGTAAGATAGGATTTAAAATCACGGCTATATACCCGTTTAACCGTAACATTTTTCCTGGGGCTGACTTTTTAGTAGAATCGCAATTGCAGTCAATAGAAAACCCGATTCTAAAAGAAATGCTTCCGTTTCTAACGGACGAAAATCTTCATCCGCAGCTGTGCTTACTACGTCGCGCGCCTTATAAAAATGATTTAGCAGCATCTATTGAAAAGGCAAAGCCACAGTCCACAGTGCGAAGACGCGGTCATGGGAGCGAACCAAGAAGGGTTCGAGTTCGATGAAATCTTAATGTAACCAGTAGTAGCTCTGAAAGTGATGGAGAAGTTGTAGGCAATGGTTGTGATTATGTCGATGAAACATTTCAAGGGGCAATCCCGGTTACTGATGACGCTTTATGCATTATTTGTAAAGAGACATTTTCTAAAGTCCACAAGGATGGAATATGGATTCAGTGGCATGTGGGCGATGTGGGCACACCATGACTGTTTTGGAGCCTAACGTGGATATTATATATGCGATTTTTGTTTTAATGTTTCATAATACACTGAATATTGCGCATTTAAAGATCCTTTACACAAATAGTGCACTATGTAAAAATCGACCTCTCCTATTGGTCGAACCATCTCGTATTACGATATGTCTGCGTGATGCAATCGGTTTCTATCAAGAGCTCTGGTGGTGTAGAGGTTTAGATCGTTGGGTCTCACCTGGAAAACGCGGGTTCGAACCCCGTGGTTTTTTTTTTATTATTTTTTAAAGATTATGTTTCTAAACCGCTTTTTTTCTTGATTTTGGGTATGTCTTGGGTTAGATTGGGTTAGCACCTGGTTAGTTTCCTTTTGTTGAGCCCCCGTAGCGAGCGAAGCGAGCGGGGGGCCATGCGGATCGACCAATGGGAAAGGCCGATTTTTATATAGTGCACTATTTGTGTAAAGAATCTTATAACGCGAATATCGCCCCCGGGTCTAGGATTTAGAAAACTATATTATTTTGTAACCATTTGATTTTTGTTCTTTTCTACATATGACATATGATTACTTTTTGTCAATCATAAAAGTATTCGCTTTTGATTTAATATTGACAAAACAAATTCGAGTTATTTTTTATAAGCAGAAAAAAAATGGGGGCCATATTACCACCCTCTACTGGATTAATTTCGCATTAAGTTTTCGCTGCTGTTTTGTGGTCTTAAGCTTTTTTATGTATTTTTACAACTAATTACAACATTTGCGTGTGCCCATATTTCAGCAATTATATTACATATAATAAATATGACATGATCGTTAAAGTTCAAGCCTTTATATGTATACCACTGGCGCGCCCGGCTGTTCACCGCCTCGCCAGAGTATACTCTGGACTCTGGCCTCGCCATCCAGCAGCATAACATAACAGACAGTTGAAGTTGCGTCAAACACGTTAACGTTTAAATTGACAGCTAAGCATGCGCAGTTTCAAGTTTTCTGCGTTTGGATTTACGAGCATACGTAATCTTGCGGGTATTCACGTATACCCAATACCTTAACCACAGTATCCTTAACGTTCGCTAACCGAAGTGATATCGAATGGTGCCGATTATTTACGAAAATGACGTTTCAAGTAGTTTTAGTTTTACAAGCAGAGCCCCATGTACCATATAGAAATGCGACATTGTAGTTTAGAGTATATAAGTGAAAAATATATATATTTTTAAATATTTTAAAGGAATGTATAATGTCTTGCTTTGTAAAGTATTCCTGTCAATGGAGATATTTTATTCCTGAGATATAGAATATGTGTTTTCCAAGTGAAATTTTCATCTAAATAGAGTCCCAAAAACTTTGTTGTGTTTGTATATTTACGGTAATAAACGGCGACTACAGCCAAAGAAAAAGCAAACATGCTCGCCAAAATGTTTTCATCGCACTCTACCTTAGACGTGCCCCAAAGCAAGACTCTCCCCACTATACCGAACATCAACACCACCATGGCAGAAGTCAAGTTTTCTCATCGTGATATTCGCAAAATCCTTAAAGAACTAGATACGCAAAAGGCATCAGGACCGGACGGAATACCTGCCATCGTGCTAAAGAACTGCGCCAACGAACTAACACCTGTTTTTTCCAGGCTTTTTTCTCTTTCTTACAGAAAAGGGATTTACCCATCCTCTTGGAAAGTCGCTCGAGTGCAACCTGTTCCAAAAAAAGGCAAGAAAACCACGCCCTCAAACTATCGCCCGATTGCCTTGCTTCCAATAATCTCCAAAGTCATGGAATAGGCCAATTGAAAACTACGGAGAGTCTCGAGCGATTGCGTTGGATATTTCAAAAGCATTCGACAGAGTTTGGCATGACGGACTGCTCAACAAACTGCCGTCCTTGGGACTGCCCGCCTTTCTCTGCAGCTGGCTGTCCAGTTTCCTTAAGAACCGATCCCTACATGTTGCAGTCGATGGACACATCTCGGACACATTCATCATCAACGCGGGCGTGCCTCAGGGCGCAATACTTTCACCAACTCTGTTCCTCATCTATAAATGTATCTGTATCGAAACGAATAATCCTGTTTACAGTTTTGCAGATGACAGTACCCTTGTCTCTCACTTTAGATCAGAAAAACCCTTACCAGCGACTGAGACTCATCACCGCAGACAGGAGCAGATTACAGCAATTAATCAAGACCTGGAGAAAGTTCAAACTTGGGGCGACCGAAATTTGGTCCAGTTCAATGCAGCAAAGACCCAAGCAGCAACGTTTACTAAGAGGGCCAATACAGCGGGCCCTGACATCATTATGGCAGGATCGACCATTCCTTCATCCTCGTCAATCGGGCTGCTGGGTGTCTCGGTCAACAGCAATATGTCATGGCATGACCATGTTGCTAACATCGCAAAATCAGCCTCCCAGAAGCTTGGTGCGCTATTTCGCAACAAAAAACTCTATACACCGCAGCAGTTGCTCTTGCTGTACAAAGCGCAAATAAGACCGTGCTTAGAATATTGCTCACATATCTGGGGTGCCGCACCAAAGCATACCCTAAAGCTGCTGGATTCCATTCAGAAGAGGGCTGTGCGTCTCGTCGGCGATCCGGAGTTGACCCGGAATCTGGATAGTCTGGAACATCGCAGACATGTGGCCGAGATGTCGTTGTTTTACAGATACTTTCACGGCAGATGTTCCCAAGATTTGGCCCACATAATCCCGCCCCTGGCAACTCCTGTCAGGCAGTCCCGACAGACGGCAGGAGCGCACCAGTTCGTCGTACAACTAGAAACACCTAGAACATCGCTTTACCAGAACTTCTTTGTCTGGCGCACTGCATCACTGTGGAACTCACTTCCAGGACATCTGTTTCCCACTAATTACAACCTACAAATATTCAAGAACCGTGTCAATCAACATCTTCGCACACACACCGCTCGTCGAGCGCCATAGGATCTACCTTTAGTGTGTGTACCACTGCCATAAAAAAAAAAAATTTGCTCAGTGCCAATAAATAAATAATGTGGTAATGTTTTTAATTGTTCTTACCTTAAACACCTACACAGTATATTTGTATCTATTTAAAGAAACGTAAACCTAAACTGTACTGTATTCTGTATATTATATAAATATAAACAATAAACACAATAGCTAGGTTAGTTTTGCTGCAAATTAAGGTTACGTAAAATGTGTATGGGAGATGGTACTTCAGCAGTAGTTTTCAAATAAACGTAAATGTGAAGTTTATACGTTAAAGGGCATGTTTACGTCTACGTATCACGATCAACTTCAACTGCCTAACAATTCAGGAGCTTGCGTGCAAATCCGGCTAAATCCATTTTATAACTATTTTAATATTTTTATGTTTTCAATATAAATCGAACAATCTCTATCGTTTAGCAACGAGATTTGCATTAAAAACAGGCTATTTCTGTGTTAAAAATGCATTTAAATTTAGGGTTTTGCACCAAAACTGGCCATATCTATACTGCTAATATTGCGAGCAAAACTGCATTTGAATTTGCGCGGAAGTTTTGGCGCCATCGTATGGCAACAAGAACAGGCAGTCGGTCAGGTAAGAGTAGTAGGAAATGACTGGCAAATATTAAAAAAAAAACAAAAAACAAAAAGTTAAAAAAAAAATAAAAAATAAAATAAATAAATAAATAAAAGAAAATACTTAAGGCAGGTCAAATGGTTACATTAACAAAAAGTTAGTTAAAAATTCTCAGTAAAATTTAAAGCAAAGACAAATGAGTGAGAAGTTTTTCACCTCTCCTGAAAATTTTTCTAAAATGGATTTAGCCGGTTTTGCATGCAAGCTCCTCATTTCTTGTACAAGGATACGTAGTTTGGAGACATGACATTCTAAGAGGAGCTTATTTCTAGAACTATATTAGTGTATTATTTAATTTATTATTGTTAATATAATTATGTTATATATTTATTTTTTATTTGATTTAGGTTTTAGCAAATTATTTTTTTTTATATTAGGTAATTTTTTTAAGATGTATTTTTATTACAAATTTAAACTATCGCCTTATTTCTTACGTTATCGTGCTGTTATGTGATTTCGTATTCGATGTTAGTATGTTTGTCAGATATTTATCTACGTCGCCTCCTCCGACATCCAGTCTTAAAATAGCTTCTGAGATAGCATAGCCGCTTAGAATTGGTACTACACTAGTTACTCCATGTCCACTCTCCACTATGAGGCCAGCTGGCCTTCCTAAAATTAAATTACCATCCAATTAAACATGGTCACTTTTTTTCAATATACATATTTTGTTAAACCACAGCTTGTATTGGATTAGCTGTTGTTAAACCCTATGGAGGTACCCTATATTTGGATTTATATGCGTGAAAACTGAATCACATTGTACAAGTATATTGCGCATTGCGTTTATATTCATTCGTATTTGGAGATATGAAAGGCGATCTAGGGAATTCCACTTCACTACCTCCTTCTTACTAAGAGTAAAAGAATGGTACCGAAAATTACGGGTATGATTTAAGGGAGCATTAATATTGTAAATATTGTCAACATTAAAATTTGTGTTTTGTGTAGGGGATTCAACCTTTGGTTATCCTAGGGCATAATTTGCGTGTCCCTATCGATCGACGGGCCGCAATTTATGGTGCCGCGTATAAAAACAATCCTGACGGAACATTTTATGCTCTAAAATGCCGCACGTCCTTGAAACTTGAAAAGCAATTCGCTTAAGAGCTTGTGGATTTTCATCGTACCAAATATGACAGTTTTTCCTATTATAAATACCGGTAATGGTAAATATCGTCCCATCGGCCTACATTTTTTTTTAAATAAATTTAATGAAGATTCGTTTCTTCGTTTTGTCATTTTCTTATTTAATATTGATGCTGTTTCTTTCAATAATTCATTCTTATTAATTATAGTTGATGCAAATGGTACTCCGACCATTCTAAACATATCCGTGTTCTTGTAGCGTCATCATTCTTGAAATAAAGGTAGACCAGTTTCAACCTTTCAACGACCGAATAGCGCATTTTGTAAAATATTAGCAGAAAATAAAGATGAATTAGTTTAATCAGACTTAAACCATCGATGCTATAACATCTGAAAAATAGATCTTATCTACAGCTAGCACTAGGCATCTAAATAGGTAAACAATTATATTAAAAATTATTAGTATATTGGAAAACCGTTAAGTTTTGGTACATGATATGCCACAAAAATATATTACACATTAATATATATTACATTTAAAAACAAAAGCATATTTTTCAAATTTTAAAAATAATAGAGATATTTCCATTTAAAGTTGTCTGGATTACCCTGTTCAATTTCTCATAGCAATAATTGTGTTATATATTTTTTTATATTTGGAGAGTAACTAATTACCTGAAGAATAAAACGTCAAAACCGAATGTACTTCTTCATATAAAGCGGGAACATTAAATTTCTCAAATAGGATTTCCGCAAGTTTTTCTTTATCTCTTTGAGGATTTTTAGGCGGCTGAGTCAGTAAAATTGGATGCTCCTCGGATCTGAAATAAAAATGTTGTTTATTTCCTGACTTTTAGATAATTGGTTCTCAATTCCTAAATATGTATCTAAATATTTAGAGGAGTGTTGGGCCAGATGCCGTCGCGACATTTGCTGTCAGAGCAATATCAGAGACCAGACTATGCGTAAATTTGAAAATTTACCATCTGTGTGCAAATTAATGACAATTATCTAAAATCCTTGCGCATGAAGGAAACAAAACGTTTAGGACACAAATTAACAGATTAGAATACTTTTCGTAATAAACATTTATTTTTCCTGGACGATAACCTGGTGGATTATAATGATGTGGAAACCGGGGATCTAATTTAAGGGGGATTTTGGGTAAAATAGTATATTATTTTATATGGAGGAAAAGTGATACTTTTCATGGCGCGCTCGTGTTTAACAGCCGAACGGAGTGAGGCTGGTAATAGAGAGCAAGCCATGAAAAGTAACTTTTCCTCCAAATAAAATATGCTGTTTTTTCTTCAAATGTCGACAAATTAATGCAAAAACATCTCTTTTTAATAGTAATAATATCTAATTATTATTAAAGATAAATGGGTTCGCAAGGCGGCTTAGACCACGGTCGTAGGTGGCCTTGCTTAGACCGGTGTCGATGAATTTAACATAAAGCTGTCAGTGGACACTGTCAACAATAATTATTTTTTAAGATGGCGTCTCCGATTGCGTTTTAATTCCGTATTGATAAGCAGTTATTGAGTGAGTTCGATTAAATAATAATCAATTTGTTCCTAAATTAGTGATTTTTAGAAATGCAGTCACAAATTGAGTGATAAATACAAATTGTAGTTTAATAAATCTTGAGTTGTTGACGCTTATTTTGTTGTCTGTTTGTATTGTATCTATGTTGCTATGACAACACTTTTACCTCCGCCGGCGGAAAAGTGAAAAGTAAAGCTCCGGCGGAGGAAAAACGAAACTTCACGGCCGCCTACACAGTCGAGTAATGACGGATTTACTGACGTTTGAAGAAAAAAGGATTTTTGCCGATATCTCTGCAACGGAGCTTCGAACCGAAAATATCCCCGTTGGCACGGGGTCATCAGTGGGGGTGGGAATTATACCCCACCGCTCCGGATACCCAACATTTTCGAAAAAATGGAAAAAAAATTAAAAGGACGTAAAAAATTGTTCGGAAAGTTAAAACAAGTATTATAAAACGAAATAAGAAAAAAATAATAGTTAAAAAAAAGTTGGAGAAACGCGGTTTTCGGCAAAAAAAAGCGAAGAAGTTCAGCTACGAGGTCGGAGATGGCAAAAACGGGAAGGAAAAAAATTGTTTATGGATTTTTTTCTTTAAAAATGGGAATAAACTGAAACGAAAAAAAAATGTTGGGAAAGTTAATAAAAGGATTATAAAAGGAAATAACAAAAAATAATAATAAAAAAACGTAAAAGATTGTTCGGAAAGTTAAAAAAGTATTATAAAACTATACAAGAAAAAAAAGTATTTAAAAAAAGGAAAAACTGTTCGGCCAGTAAATAAAAATATAAAACGAATTAAAGACACTAATAAGAAAAAAAGAGAAACGGGGTTTTCGACGAAAAGAAGTTGAAAAATAAAATTAAAAAACCGGGTCGAAACCGAGGGCAAAAGTTGAGAAAAAACGCTTAAAAGGAGATAAAAACTCAATTCTCAATATAGAAGTTTCACTTCAGTTGTGTGCTTATAGTCATTTGAAGCGGTTCCGATACGTTATAATCAATTTTAATAGATTTGGTTAGTTTGGGTTAGTCGTCGATTCAACTTTCGGTTAGTTTCACTTAGTCTCAACTTATTTTACTTATTTGAGCCGGTTCCGATACGCTATAATCAATTTTAATAGATTTGTGGTTAATTTGGGTTAGTCCAATCAAGGATACGAAAATTTCGTAACGCGAGACGAATACATAAACCATGTCGTGATGCGACCTTGAAAAATCACTCTCATGAAACCAAAGACGTATTCACTTCAAAAAGGTTAGAACGCGACAAATCAGTAAACTCTGAGTTAAACTGTTAAATCCTAAAAGATATCTACTATCCATAATACATTTCTAATAAAGTAAATAATAAGCATGTAATTAATTACATGTTTTATCGGTGTATAGCATTTTTTCCCTTCATTACATTTCTCTCAGTGTATTAAACCGGGCATCTGTCACATAGATAAATTGAACGTGGCTCTCCAACTTCAAAGGTGCCGATGGCTTTTATCGCTTCTTGCGATTGTTATTCTCGGACAGGAGTGCCAGCAACGAACTGTAACAAACGCATGATTGTCATTTATTTATCTTCGGTTTCCATGACCATTCATAGCACACTAGACGGAAAAAGTCAGAATTTTCTTTTCCATGTTTGCGCTTGAGCGCAAAATAAGGATTCACGGCATTTGTGGATTTTGCGATTTCATTTGAATTTAGTAATTAGTTATTTTGCGCGCGGCTGGAGAAAAATTGATATTCCATGTTCATATCAAAATATTTATATATTTATTTACACTTATAAACACCATATTCATGGTTATGTATAAATGACTGATCATTCTCGATCACGTTTACCAGATATCTTTTTTTATCAATTTCACTTACATATCATGTTTAATTTAATTTACTAAAAATGTAAACTAAATTAAATCTAGTCCGTCTCTATTGAGTTCCAGCTGGCCATTAAAACCTAACATTTTTAATGTATGAAGGGCATGCGCGAAAAATGAGGAAAGCATGAAAAAGTCAAATCTTGCTTCATCGACATCAAAGGAGCCGACATAGAGTTAAATAACTGATTTGGTACGGTATAAGCTGTGCCGTCAGGCATTTCTGTATGAAGTGTTGGTAATTGGTACATTACATAAGTACTACTACTAGTACTACTCATATTTAAAATAACAATTGGAGTCGAAAAATTACCACGTTTTTATGGAGTTTTGAAATAATTTTGAATATGGTTTTGCTATTGAAATCTCCATGAGAACAAGTACCCAGATAAACCCACACCAGATGCAAAAGGTCAGCAAATTCCCCGCCAGCCAACTTTAACTTTGACGTGGCGGTTATACGCGGCCTGCACCAAATAATCTGGGAATGATTATAGAATTGTTCTTCAAAAGTAAAATAGTTGGTCCGCACCAATTAAATGAAAACCTGTTTTGTTGGTGGACTGGTTCAGGAAAAATAAAAATTTACAATAGCCATTCACTTTCTTTTTTCTCAACAGGCAGTCATGGTTGTGTTATTAAGACTGCTCTGACTTTTTTACAGAAATTTCCTTAATACGCTTTATTGTATGCCGATTTAAGGTCATTTTAACATTGAAATTATTTCTGTTATCCTAATATAGAGCCTCAAATAGTGAAAAAGTACATGCAACATTTGCCACATGACGTCATACGCGTGAGAGATGGTGTTAGTTTGTTTATTTAAACTTAAATTTGATCATAAGGTATCGGAATCCGTTCAAATGACTAAAATAAATTAGCACTAGCTGAAACTAACCGAAAGTTGAACGACTAACCAAAACTAGCCAAAAGTAACCAAAAGCACAAAACGGGCTAAAACGTATCGAAACAGGTTACTAACCCAAACTAACCAAAAACATTAAATTTGATTAAAACATATCGGAACCGATTCAAACGACTAATGTAAATTGGAACTAGCTAAAAGTAACCGAAAGTTGATTGAATAAATAACCAAAACTCCCCAAAAGCAAATAAAAGCACCAAAACGGGCTAAAATGTATCGGAACAGATTCAAAATATTAAAGCAAGTTAAAACTAACCCAAATGAATCGAATATGGACGACTAACCTAAACTAACCAAAAACATTAAAATTGGTTATCGTATCGGAACTGGTTCAAATGACTAACATAAATTAAAACTAACTGAAATCAATCGAATATTTATTGAACGACTAACCAAAAGCTCAAAAGGGCTAAAACGTATCGGCACAGATTAAAAATATTAGATTAAGTTGAATTTAACCGAAGTCTGGCGACTAGCTTAAATTGACCGAAAACCGTTAAACTGGTTATAACGTATCGCAACCGGTTCAAATGACGAAAGTAAATTAAAACTAACTGAAATTAACCGAAAGTTGGTTAAACGACTAACCAAAAGTAAACAAGAGCACCAAAAAGGCTAATTTACAGTTAGTTTTAATTTATTTTAGTCATTTGAACCAGTTTCGATACGTTAAACCCAATTTTTGTGTTTTTGGATAGTCACCAAAATTCGGTTAATTTGTATTAGTTTTAACTTACTTCCATAGTTTTAATCTATTTCGATACGTTTTAGTCCGTTTTGGCGCTTTTAGTTACTTTTGGTTAGTCATTCAATCAGCATTCGGTTACTTTCAGCCAGTTCCAATTTATTTTAGTCAATTGAACAGGTTCTGATACGTCATGACCAATTTAAACGTTTTTGGTTAATTTTAGTTAGTGGCCAAAATTCGGTTAATTTGGGTTAGTTACTTATTTTAATACCTTTTA
>MU189184.1:0-26487 GCA_016904865.1 Pissodes strobi | reverse complement strand
ATAGCCTATGAAGGCCACACATCATTTTTATTCCAAAGGAAACTTGCTAAGCCATATTTCTGTTTAAAATTAAGCTAAAGAAACGCTAGCCAGTGCAAGTTGGATAATCTATTAGAGGGCTTGACAAAAAAATAATTTCCGCACAGAAAGAGCAGTTGAACTGCGTAGCATCAAGGGCTTATCTTCTGGTAAAAGACCCGGAAGCTATACTTATGCTGCTGCTTAAATGCAACAAACAGCGTTTAGAAAGTAAATTTATACTCTGCATTATTTGTCTATAGTATATACTTTTCTACAGATACTTAATTTCCAAACGTAAAACGGGTTGATAGGTATATAACCGAAAGTTTGGAACCTTTAATTAGGCTGAAACGCTGAAATCGTATTTAAAAAATAACAGTTTATCACCAAAAAGTTGACTATATAGTTTATACAATCACACAGAAAAAATGTTCTAGGATTATTCAGCAAGAGAATGGGTTAAACAGGGAGCACCAAAAGAAAAACTGATGATCGGAATGCCCACTTATGGCCGCAGCTTTGAGCTTGTCAACACAACTCAATTTGATATCGGTGCTCCAGCCAGTGGAGGGGGCAAAGCTGGAAAATACACTTCAGAAGCTGGTTTCATGAGTTTTTATGAAATTTGCGACTTCTTGCATGAAGATAATGTAACGCTGGTATGGGATAATGAACAACAAGTGCCATTCGCTTACAGAGATAACCAGTGGGTTGGTTTCGATGATGAAAGAAGCTTAAAGACAAAGGTAAAATATGCATATTAAATTTGATATAATTTAATTTTTTCTATGAGAATCGAGATGAGATATTTTGCGAATTATCATCTTCATTCAACAGTATCTAGTGATAGTTTAAAATTCAACTCAATTCAGTAGTGCGTGCTATAAATCCACATATAAGGGCATTTCATTTGTATTTCTTACACGTGAATTTCGCGAATGTTTTATAGTATATTAAATATCAAGAACAGTAAGGACAGTTTACCGATCGACGACAATGTTTGGCGACTGAGCGAAGGGCAGAAATAATTATCCAAAACACAATTTTTAGCATTTTTAAGATATTTGCTTAGTCAATGTATTTGTGTTCATAATGGGCGTACAAAAAATAGTATAAACATCTCGAACAGTAAGGAGTTTACCGATCTCCTCCAGTCGCCAAACATTGTCGTCGATCGGTAAACTGTCCTTACTGTTCTTGATACTTAATAGACTATTTTAATGTCACGATATTTGACGCATGATTATTAGTATATCAGTAGTGTTTTAGAAGTATGAGTGAGTCTGAGAACGATAATACTATAGTATATTAAGTATCAAGAACAGTAAGGACAGATAACGACGAAGAAAGGATCATCTAAAGATGATGCATTTTTTCTACAAATTATATATATTTTACTTACCGTTCAGCTGAACGGTAAGTAAATTACTTACCAACGCGTTTTTGCTTAGTAACCAGTAAACTTAACCTACCGTTCTAAAACCAAGCACGGTAAATAATCCGAAATAGCATGGGCGTACAAAAAAGTATATTTCTTCAGAGCAGTTGTCAATTTGCGACTGCCTAATCGTTCCTCATCATAATAACAGTTTTCTCATAATCTTGCAGAGCTTTTGCTTTACAAGAGCAACTCTGACACTTTGCACTTTTAATGAGTGATTTTTTAACTTCTACCCAAGTATATTATGTTCGATATACTGCCCAACCAAATTAGAAACCATATCATGCCAAAAACTTACGAAATATGTTGTCAGTATTTTCTGTGCGAAATACTCGTGAATAATAAATGTGTGGAAATTTATACTGTCGAGCAAGTCTCGGTTAACGATCCTCTCGGGTAAAAGTGTACGGAATGAAATAGTCTGAAAATTTGTTTGTAATGTTCGATATATTGCTCAACTAAATTGAAAGAATTTCATGTCGTGAACTTACGAAGTTATATCCTGAGTATTTTCTGTACGAAATACCCATTAAAAATAAATGTATGGAATTTTATACTGTCGATCAAGTCACGGTTAAAGATCCTCTCAGATAAAGGTGTACCGAGTGAAATATTCTGAAAATTGTTTGTTGTTTATGTTCGATATACTGCCCTACTAAATTAGGAAGAACATCGTGTCGTAAACTTACGAAGTATTTTCTGTACGAAATACCCATTAAAAATAAGTGTGTGGACCTTTAGACTTTCGAGCAAGTTACGATTAATAATCCTCTACATAAAGGTGCACCCTGGGATTATATAAGTATGTGTAATAATTATTATATAACTTGCTTATCGTTAGATTATACAGGTATAATTAATTCAATTATTTCAATTAACTAGATGGCTTGGCTGAAAGAAGAAGGTTTTGGAGGTATAATGATCTGGTCAGTCGACATGGATGATTTTAGAGGATCGTGCGGAAGCGGGAAATATCCACTGATCAACGCAATGCAACAAGAACTGGATGGCTACAAAGTAAAGCTTGAGTTTGAAGGACCTTATGAAACCAACGTTGGGTCAGGTCAATACACTACCAAAGATCGTAAGTATATAAAAATATTTCTGCTCATATTGATTTTTACGTTGGATAAATAGACCAAGCACGAATCAGATATTAATTTATCAATGTAGGTACGTCTTTAACCATGATCTTTACTATATGAGGAATTATGAATATCCACCAGCCAGAGTTTAGATTAAGTGCTTATATTATCTCCTAAGATATACAAGTAGTATTTTAATAATTATTATTTAGAAGTTATTAAAAGGTATTAATTTCGAATCTAATTTAGGGAAATATTAAATAGATATTTCCAGCTATATTTTAATTAATTGGAGCGTTCATGTTTACATTTCAGTCTGAATAAGCATAATTAAAGTCAGGATTATTGCAGTATTTTCACTTTTCGTAGCTATATGCATTTTTATATTCTTATCTCGTTAAAAATCCCCTAATTCACTCATAATTTTATCGAACATAAATATTACATAACATACCCTTATGCAGCCCGAATTTACAATCCAGTAAAATAAATGTTTGAAATTCATGACCAGGGATTTATCTGAATTAGTTTCTCTGATGAATCAATTTAAATCGGTTTCTAAAAATGACATTGGAGCAATTGGTTTAGCGGTTCTAAACAAATTCATCTCTATAATCAAAAAAAATACAGGTTTAATTAAACATTTATCTGACTAACTTTGAAGGCGAGGTGAATGTGCGTGATGTGCAAAGAAATTTTATTTTTGAACTGAAATATGCCCCAACCACGGTATAAATAATTATATTTGTACTCTGCCCCAACTACATCAGTAGATATTGAAATAATTATTACGAGCGGAAGCAGAATTTTACCGACAAAAAAGAGAATTTTCATTTTGGAAACTCTTAAAAAAATAACTTTTTGTTAACTCTGCGGTCGGCACTTAAAAGATCATAAGTACAGGTTCGACAACTTGGCGAAAATACCTGTTGAAGTTGCAGTAATCTCGAACATGAAAGCGTGTGAAGTAGTAGCGTTGGTGACTTACGCATCACGTATAATTTGCGTTTTTTTTTGTATATATGCTTTATGACCGCATTTATGTTCCGTTTTCTCAACTAATCGAATTGAATAGTTTTTCATTAACCTCATCTCCTTCTTGTTAACTTGTTCATAAGTAGGGATATAATCACGATCTCTGTTTTCACCATATTCAGTATCTTCCCACTCTAACCCTTCCGTTTCTTATATTTATATGTTTGGTTCCTTGATAGGAAGCTATCGATGCGGTTTAATTTTTGAAAATGTAGCTTACACTTTTCCTGGTAAAAATATTCGAACAGCGTGTTACAAAGTTTTTGCTTTCAAAAGTTTTTCAGCTAAACAAAGCAAATCATTTTAAAACTTTTTACCCTCTTTATTTCCATTAGCAGATTATTCTATCTTGATCCACTTTCATAATACTTGGGTAACCTTTCTATTAAAATTTCCGTGCATTGGTTTTTACTATTTCTTTGTTTCCCTTTAAATTTGTTAAGAATAAAATTAACATGTAGAAAAAAGGTAATAATTTTAATAAGAGCTAAGTCTAATATTTATTTGGTAAAAAGTATATTGAAAAACGGCGCATAAAAAAGTTAGAGAGGATAGGTGACAAGACAACCAAATTTAAAATCTAAGTCATTAATAATATGACTGTTTGGCTCCATACATTCCCTTATAAGCTTAGAAAAAGAATTGTGTTTTAAAGTGTACGCCAAACTTTTGAAATCAAGTTTTTTTTGGAGTATTGATATCGCTCACTGCACATACATACATACATATTATCAAATAAAATTTTGTTGCTGACTACTCTGTTATAGTATGTATACCATATTATGGTCTTCAGAACAAAAACTCGATCTTGTTTCTTTAATATTTTAATGCGGAAGTCTTACCACGTAAATTGAAGTCAAACACAAACGTGCCTTGGCCATATCTCAATGCTGGAGATCTTGCATGTCTCCAAGATTTTTTACCATATTATATTCTTCAGAATATAACTTGATTTTATTTATTTTGCAGTTTAACGCGCAAGTCTTGTCACATGAAATTAAATCAAACACTAACTTACATCGACCAGAAATGCTAGAGGACTTACATGCCGTCAAGATTCTGTCAATTCCGAGGTCAATTCTAACACCTCTCATCAATTTACCTGTATAATAATTATTAACAGCGTGTTATTGATATTATTGTTAAAACACAAATATCACCTGCTGGTCGAGGGTCATTATTGAAACTGGTCAGCTGATATAGCAAAGATTTATTTATTACGTGAGACAAATTAAGTGTGTACTAAACGAGCAGGATAAGAATGGAACTATTATTTATGATCCACGCGCAGAGCTCGCGTCTATCAGATGTCGTGCTTATTTGGTTATTAAAGATCGTTGGAAAAGCATAAGTCCTCTGGTTAATTAAATTCCCTATTTAAACGCAAATCACAAAAAGGCATAAGTATAACTACTATGTAATTTATTTAAATATTAAAACTTCTACAGTAGTAAATCTACTAATAGTTTAATTTTAACATATTGCAAAACTATTAATGCAGAATTGTGTGACTTAAAGTGCAGAAGTAATAACATTGTAAATTATAAAAAATCAAAATATACGGACACATATGCCTTTTCTACAAGTATTAAGAATGCATTCATAAAGACTTACAATCTACATATTATTGCTTTATGAGCCTATGTGATTGTACTTTGCCATGCTTAATTTTTTTTAATAAATGATGTATAGAATGTATACATACAGCTCTCCAAATATATCATTCGAATTTGACAAAATTTGTTACCTTAACGCAAAAGATTGCGGCATAATTGTTGACAACTTTTCAGCAATTAATAATGATTTTTTTATTTCAATTGAACACCCTGTATTTTACCAAAGAAATAAATCGCTTGAAGAATCCTGGAAAATAATTAATACGAAATACGTAATATTCAAACTTGTTGGGAGTTTTTCCAGAGATTACTGAATTACATAAACAAAAATTGAATAGAAAATTATATTAAATGCTGAAAAGCTGCAAATTAATATTGTTTTATTATTAACTGTACCAGTTTTGTTACATAGCAACGGGCATAGCTTTAATAGTTTGTTTTATTTATAACAGCAAATGAAATTACCTGTGATGAACAAGACGGCCATATTAGTTACCACCCAGACAAAGCCGACTGCAAAATGTACTACATGTGCGAAGGAGAGAGAAAGCATCATATGCCATGCCCTGTAAATCTCGTCTTCAACCCCAACCAAAATGTCTGTGATTGGCCAGAAAATGTTGAGGGATGTCAACAGTTTACACCCGCACCTCCACCAAGTAGATAAATGTAAAAATAAAGTTTTCCCATGAAAATCCAGATATTGTGAAATTATGTGTTTTTTCTTAGTTTGGCAAGTAATATTTTCTAAGAGAATACAGATCATTTAAAGACTTAGAGGTAAGAAGTTGTGAACATGTGAATTAATTTGAAGACCTATCATTAACTCACATATTTTGCATATATAAGACGTACCTATATTTGTTGACCTTTCCCTTTTAAAATTATGTATTGTATATATAAGAGTGGCAATTATACAATTTTTACTCTTTCTGTGAGATAAGCGGTATCCGCTAAGCCGTTTTCATATGATTTGTGGAGCATAGAATCGATCTACTTTCGTACTACTACAGCTTAAAATTTAGGACTACTGGTAAAATAATTCATTGTCATCTGGATATTAATTTTGATTAAAACCGGACCTATCCACATTTTCAGGCATTCTATATTTGAATTTAAATTGACGTGCCTTTTACAAATAAGAAATACATTTTAAAAGTTCACAATATGTCAAGCTATTGAATCGCTGTGTTGCGCATTGTAATTTTCTGGACAACATAACTTTTAAAACTGAAATTATTTTCGAAAACCAGCAATAAAAAAACTGTAATATAGCTTGAAAACTTGAAAGAAAAGCCTTATTTTACCCACGTTTTGATATTTGTTAACATATCAAGAAGCCTATACCATCTCTAAAACCAAAATAGTGTTAATCTAGTAATTCAATGGAACACCGAGTGTAACGTTATCCGGTATTTGTAGCTATAACGCGAAATAGGGAGATACATGTACCTACATAATATATATAAGAAGGATACAAGTTATCCGCTAATAGGAATATCACCATGTCATTGGCATTTACTTATTTAGTCACCCTCTGAATTTGAAGCGAAACATATCTTACTCTATGAGGGGTTAGCTTGGGTTAGATTGAGCTGAAGTGGAGCAAGTCCTTCCAATTTTTTGAATTTGAGATAAAAGTGTGCATTTATAAAGATGTTTAAATTTTATTTTTTTTTGGGCGTAATTGTTAATGTGATGCAATGGACTTGAATCATTACTTAGCTGAAAATTCAGTACTTTAAGAAATATTTCGACTGATTTAAGTCGAAGCATTATTATAATGTGATATTACAAATGTCAAAGTTATCCCTAAAGCCTTGAAGTTATTTCTTTCTCGACTTTTGTATTAATATTGTTCTCAATGCATAAGAATTTTACCACACATTAACTTAAATTTATTTTATTTTACCGATTGCGACTATTAAAATTTAATGCATCATCTCTTTTACGTATATTCTTTAGTTAGTGTACCACATTTCATAATAAACGAAACTTTGCATAAGGATGCAACTATTCCTTTACAAAGTTTTAAAAACTAAATATTTTCCATTATTGATGTTGATTGAAATTTTGTCAGCTGTCTAATATTATAAACATTCTATCATATAATAAAATATTCAAACACCAACTGTAAAATGAGTAAAATAAAATAATTAAATATGCCCTTTTGGTAAAAACTTTCCATAAAGAATACCTAGTTTGAATTAAAAATATTTTCGTAGTCTTCTCTTCATTTAACCAAAATGTGAGTTATATACTTTCTCTCTTCGTATGCGCCTTTTCATGTACCCTGCAGAAGACATGGAACAAGGCAAATAAATAAATATAATATCCAGATTATTTTGAATATTTACAAATTACTTTTTGATGAGTTTAATATTATGTAAACAAATTCACCGCCATATTTTACACTTCCACTGCTTCCTACTTTGAACTAATAGTTACTCTTCTTATCTCATTCTTTTGTCTTTTATTTCTTATTTCTGTGTTTATTTATACTTCGCTAATAAGTATTAATTATTTTTCCTCGATGTTGATACAAAAATAGTAGGTTTGATATTTATATTATAAGTATTTATAGTGGTAAGAAAATCGTAAATTGTATCTTAGTTCCAAACGTTTTGTACATTTAGGCATTAGTAGGTATAGCTGGTAGATTGTAAATAAATAAATTTAATAATAAAAATGTAAAACTTCCTGGTGTGAGTTTTATTTTATAATTTTACAAAAATGTTAATAGTTCTGCGAATAAATCTCTTGCAATGGAATAGTGGTCATGAATAAATAAATTGTTTACTACCTAAACCAACAATGACAGCAAATATATGATCAAGATAGAAAATTCTTCAATAAATGTGCAATGTCTAACAAATAAACCTGAATTACTAGAAGTGTTCCCATCTGAATATAAGCCAGACGTCCTATATTTAACAGAATACTTGTGTTTCCCATGGTATCACAAGTCTTAATCTCAGAGAATATCGACTGGCATCTTATTTTGTAAAGTCAAAATATCGTCAGCGAAATTATCTCCTATACCTATGTGAAACATATAGCTAAATATAGTGTTTGTGATATCGACTATAGTGCCTTTCAAGGGAAATCTTGTTTGAGTACAGTGCTGTGTTGCTAAAACATTTTAAGAGTAAATTTTATATTGCGTCTGTCTATAGACCTCCAAATAGTGATGTGGCTAAATTTCTGAAAATCGCGAGTAATATCCAAAAGTATTGTGCAAACATGACAACAACTATTATATTTTGCCGAGATCTCAATATAGATTTCGTTAAAAAAATAAGCGATAATAAACAGATGCTCTTATATCTGTATAATAATTTCGATTTCGGAAACAGCACACAATTCAACAAGGGCACACGTAAATCAAGACACTCTTAAGCTCGACACGTCTCAACGAATTGTAATTACATACATTCAACTAACTTAGTACAGCCAAATATTGAAGATAATTTGATAATAGTGCACTCATTCTTCATCCCACCGAATAATCACTAGAGCGAGAATATAGTAAATAAATATCGAAATTTGAAGAACTTCGTTTGAATATGTAAAAATTATTTTTACTCTTATGACTTTTGATAACTTATATTTATCACAACAATCTTGTGAGCGGTAGAAGTGAACATTCCGATTAGGGGAAATCAGAATAAACTGTTGCAACGAGACAAATAGTGCTGTGTCGCTAAGTTTACGTTTTCCCTAACTTAAGGAAATTTTTCGCAATCTGGCAATATCGCATAAAGTCAACTGCCTAAGCACAAGTTCTCAAACTCACATCTACGTGCATCAAAGTTTCGTGCATATACGTGGCCGAAGGCAGAAATTACTTAACTCAAATATGCTTTACTATCAGAAGTACATAAAAGTCTCATTGACAAAGCTGTACTAAAATCCTAACAGCTAAATAAATCTTTATAAATGTAAAAAAAGTAAAACATAATATTCAATAGACAAAACTAGAAAAGGTTATACTATATATACCTACATATTTATACACATATGCCATCAAAACAGTTGATTTAAAAATCATATAAAAAATCAAATCAATAATTGTATTAATTGTATATAAGCATTAGACATCAATATAAGAAACAAACTAAGTCAAAGTGGCTAGGAAATACTCATCCAAACTGTAAAGAACCCTTGCAACCAGCAAGCTCGTCACCTTGCGCTTAAAAACCCTATATTCTTTTATTTTTCTTATTGCAAGAGGAAGATGATTAAATAGTTTCTTACTGTTGCAAATAAGTGAACTTTTAGTTAATACATACGTTGGATCGGAAGATTAATGATTAATGGTAAAAGAATTTCTGGTATTGCCCAATGAAGGGGAGTGAATGTTGGAAAAGTATTTCCTGGGCATCATCAGGCATACAGACCCTAACACAAAGATAGCAGGAAGAGTAATGATTTTCTGTTCAAGAAAGAAGGTCCTGCATGAATCGTTAGGCCTGGCACCACAGAGACATCTAATTGCACATTTCTGAAGTACAAACACAGAGTTGAATAATGTACCTGAACAATTTTCCCAGAAATAAATCCCGTACCTTAAGTGGGATTCAATTAGCGCAAAATATGCATTTCTAGTTACTGGCAAATCTGATTCGTGCTTAATAGCCCTTACGGCATAGCACCCGCATGATAATTTACTACAAAGATTCTCCACATGTATGTCAAAGTTAAGTTCATTATCAGTAAACAAACCCAAAAATCTATTGTTACATAAGTTACTAATCTTATCATTATCTAAAAAAACATTATTTTTGTCATACGCTCCCAAAAATAGCTATTTTACGGACTCATTTGAGTCCTTAAAATGCTTCTTTTTAGGCCTAGTCCCTAAAAGTCGTCATGGCAACCTTTACGGACTATTCCAAAATTCCTGAATATGTCTAAATGTCAAAAATTGCGAATGACATGACAAAATTGTCAAATAGTTGCTACGATATCAAATTCTAAGCTAACTTTGTCGTACATTATGATTTCAAAAATTATGGTAAATTTGCAAATTTAGGCGTTCTGGAGAATTGCAAAAAGCGTATAAATAAAAATTAAATTTTGGGAGCGTATGACAAAAAATAGTGTTTGTCACACGTACCTAAATGAAGTTTTTCAGGACTCATCTGCTATTCCGGACTCGGCTAATGCCTCGTCCTGAAACAGCAATGATTCGTCCTGAAAAACTCCATTTTAGGTACTTGTAACAAAAATAACTATTAAATCACACTTAAAGTTTATAATACTAGTCTTTAATACATTAAATGACAATTGATTAGAGTCACACCATTTCTTAATTCTAATTAGGTCATCGTACTTAATATTTTCAAGTATCGTGGAATTCTTATGGTATGTACCAAACAATTGTGGTGTCATCAGCAAAAGATGAATATCTGCAGCTTCTAATACGAAGTGGAAGATCGTTCACATACAATAAAAAAACAAAGTCTCCAGAACAGCGATATTTGACCCCTCTGAATTAATACTCTGAAAGCAGACGCTCTGGCTCCGATCAGCTAGATATTACCTGAAGCAGTTCAAGGTGTTTCCCCTAAAACCGTAGTATAATATTTCACTTCACGCATGCCCCTCCGCTCACTTCGTTTGCTCCGGGGGCGCAACCAAACAAAACTAATCCAAACTAACCCCAAATTTAAAAAAATAAACAACCATAACCTTAAAAAACATGTCTTGCCACCGAAGGGAATCAAACGCGGGCTACCCGTATCACAAACACAGAGAAGCATCTAGTAGCTGCAGTATAACTATTCGCAATCATGCGTAGTTGCGTTTTATGATCAGCTGTTTGCGACGTTGCGTTATTTGTATTTAAAAATCCTTTACACAAATAGTGCACTATGTAAAAATCGACCTCCCCTATTGGTTGATCCATCTCGTATTACGATATGTCTGCATGATGCAATCGATTTCTGTCAAGAGCTCTGGTGGTGTAGAGGTTTAGATCGTTGGGTCTCACCTGGAAAACGCGGGTTCGAACCCCGTTGCTTTTTTTATATTTTTTTAAAGATTATGTTTCTAAACAGCTTTTTTTCTTGGTTTTGGGTATGTCTTGGCTTAGATTGGGTTGGCACCTGGTTAGTTTCCTTTTCTTGAGCCCCCGTAGCGAAGCGAGCGGAGGGCCATGTGGATCGACCAATGGGAAAGGCCGATTTTTATATAGTGCACTATTTGTGTAAAGGATCTTATAATGCGCATTATTTACCCATGTCTATACGATCCAGTCTCGTAGTGTAGTGGCCAGATCCTTGCTTGTGATACGGCAGCGGCAGCCACGTTTTTTAAGGTTATGTGTGTTTCTTTTTGCAAATTTGGGTTAATTTGGGTTAATTTTGTTTCGTTGCGCCCCGTAGCGAGAGAAGCGGGTCAAGGGCCTTGCGTGCAGTTACCAGTACGCCTTTAAATTCTCTCCCTTCTTTGATATGTCGCGTCGCAAAAAGTTGATCATAAAACGCAACTGCGAATGATGGCGAATAGTTATCTCACGGTATAAATAAGTATAAGGTAGGTTCACTGCAGACAAATTTCCAATTTCGCCGACAGCGTTTGGTGGCTCGGCGAATCCGAATCAATCTGGTTCGTGGCCACCAATGGCCCTGCTACGAGGCTGCGGCTTTTGCGTTTGATGCAAAAACATCAAACGATTTTTGCTGAGTGGATCTACTCAATATTATTTGTATTCTGGATATACCACAGCTTGTGCGTATAAGCTGTGTGTACACCGCATGGGTTAAATGTAAATCAAATACCTGATCACTGCACTAGCAGACCTGTTGAAAGCATTTCACTGAACCGTAAAGATGTTAATCCGATACATTCGGCCAACGTCGCGTGCGTCGTGTTAAATCGGGAATACAGTGCCTAGAAATTTGATGTACCTAGACGCGAATAAGCTATTCTCTAGGGCTTCAAATAGCAGAGCTAGATTCCTTTACCCGCAAATCGCACTTCTACTTTTAGACCTACTCCGGTGTATCAAAATATTACGGCGCAAAGTTCCAGACATTTTACCGTATTAGAGAAATCGAAAAGATTTTACACCTCTAGAATTATCCGAGACGCATATATGCACATCCTACTGTACGACGACACCAGGGTGCCGTATTTTTGAAATTTGTTCAATACGGGGGGGGGGGGGGGGGGGGGGGGGGCAAACTTGACCGACCCGATAATGCGTCTGTGTAAACTAAACACTTTTGGCAACCGACAATTTTCAGACAGCCAAATTATAAACAGAAAACATTTAAAAAACTGCTCCCATAAAGCTGAGGTTTGTGAGAAAATCTAAATTGAAAATGCAAAATATCCGGTTTTTTTCCAACTTTTGGCGCTCAATTTCTCAAAAACTGCATCTCGCATGGGAACAGTTTTCTGTTCATATTTTTAAGCCTTTTAATTGGGCCTTCTTCAAATTGTGGATCGTCAAACATTTTTATTTTACACAGGCACATTATCATACATTTTGGGCACTCCGTGTACAGGGTGGCTCGAATTCGTGTCTATGTATGAGGAACTCGAAAACCGTAAGAGATACAGTGTCGGTCAAATTAAGGCAAAATTGCGCATTTAGATGCCTAACAATATGCCGTTTATAAAGTTTTAAAAATGCCTAACAATATGCCGTTTATAAAATTTTAAAATTCCGAAATTTTGAAAAATCGTTTTTTTCCCTGGGCTTATTTAAAAACGGATTTCAAACTGAATTACACTTTTGCATTGCCACTTTTTCCGCTCTATCCAATGATGGCATCCAGTTTGAAAGCGTTTGAAGGCGTTATTAATATGATTATGTGTTATTATTTTTTTATTTTTATTATTATTTTTTAATTATATATTTTGCTTTGGCGTAATTTTAAATATTTTAAAGTAGATACTTTTGAAATTTTTATAAGTATTCCATAAAAATATTTTATTTTGATTTTTGTATTAAGTGGAAAATTGGAGCGTATTAAAAATAAAAAATAGTAAAATTATTTCTTACGAGAATATGGCCATGAACTCTTACTCAATCAAGTTGCTTACTGGAAAGATAAAATATTCTCAACTTTTAACCAATTAAAAAATTTATTTAATAGAGAACATCAACAATTTATAATCATAGGGGTACTTTGATGGAAAAACACCTATTGGAATTTTTTATGATTATAAATTGTTGATGTTCTCTATTAAATAAATTTTTTAATTGGTTAAAAGTTGAAAATATCTTATCTTTGCACTAAGCAACTTGTTTGAGTAATAGATCATGGCCATATTCTCGTAAAAAATAATTTAAAATTTTTTTATTTTTAATACGCTCCAATTTTCCACTTAATACAAAACAAAATAAAATATTTTTATTGAATATAAAAATTTCAAAAGAACCTACCTTAAATTATTTAAAATTACGCCAAAGCAAAACATATAATTAAAATAATTATAATAAAAATAAAAAAATAATAATAAAAAACAACAAAAACACATAATCATATTAATAACGACAATACCATCTGAAACACGATAAAAAATTAAAGTTCGTATTTAAAAAAAGAAAGTTGATGATAATCCCTTGAAGACAAAACGTTGGATTTCAAACTGGATACCATCATTGGATAAAGCAGAAAAAGCGGCAATGCAAAAGTGTAATTTAATTTGAAATCCGCTTTTAAATAAGCCTAGGGAAAAATAAAACGATTTTTGAAAATTATGTTTTTTCCGGATATATCCGGAAATACTCGGAATTTTAAACTTTCTAAACGGCATATTGTTAGACATCTAAATGCGCAATTTTGCCTCAATTTGACCTTACGGTTTTCGAGTTCCCCATACATAGGCACGAATTCGAGCCACCCTGTACAATACCTCAGATTTAACATATATTCTTCAAGCACCAACTTTAATCAAGGGCAAAATTGTCTGAGAGATATATAATGAAAAAGCTTCCCACATGTTACCGACTTAATAAACCACACTGTATTGCCGCTGCGCAGGCCCCCGATGCATATTTGCACATCGTACTATACATCAGGGGCTCAAATCTGTTACCAAATCTCATTTATTTAGACACCTACATACATTATAGCAAAATATTATTAAATAACTTAAGTCCTATTAATAGCCTGAAAAATGGCTTTTAGTGTTAGGGTTTTGAAAAGATTGCGGGATCTTTTTATACTAACGTCTGGCCGCTACCGGTAACTGGCTATCATAGGTATTATTATGGCTTTGAATGGCCCTCCGCTCGCTTCGCTCGCTACGGTGACTCAATAGACAAGAACTAACTAAGTGCTAACCCAAACGAACTCAAGCCTAACCCAAAGTAACCAAAATTTAAGAAAAAAGGTAAATTAATAAAAAAACAATAAACGAAACATCTGTCGCGACCGACGGGAATCGAACTCGCAGCGCAGGAAGAACAGGCAAGCACTGTGCCTACTGCACCACCGAGGCGTTGTAGAAATTTTGCTAGAACGCAGATACATGGATTCGTGTCATGCACCCGCACACTTTTCTGGGGGAAGTTATGAGGTATTAAATATTTGCATTTTACCGCCGTTTGTCAAAAAGTTGAAACCTTTTAATGCTGCAAAGTACAACTAATTATGCTTTGCACAATTTTGCACACCTATTTTCAAATTTTGCACACTTTTCTGGGGAAAGTTATGAGGTGTTAAACATTTTCATTCACCCTGTTTGTCAAAATGTGAAAAAAATTTGATTCTGCTAAGTTCTACTAGTTTTGCACACCCACTTTCAAATTTTGCACACTTTTCTGGGGAAAGTTATGAGGTGTCAAAGATTTGAATTTTCCCCCCGTTTCTAAAAAAGTTTATAAATTTTGTTGCCGGTAGGTTCAATGAATTTTGCACAATATTGCACACCAACTTTCAAAATTTGCACACTTTTCTGGGGAAAGTTATGGGGTGTTAAAGATTTGCATCCCCCCCCCCCTCTGCGTTTGACAAAATTTTAAAAATTGTGATGATGCTAAGTTCAACTAATTTTGCACAAATTTACAAACTTTGCACACTTTTCTGGGGAAAGTTATGAGGTATTAAATATTTGAATCCCCCTTCTGTTTGACAAAAGGTTGAAATATTTTAGTGCTGATAGATTCAACTAATTTTGCACAATTTTGAACACCTCATAACTTTCCCCAGAAAAGTGTGCAAAATTTTCGACTTTTTGACAATGGGGGGGGGAGGGGGGGATGCAAATATTTAACACCTCATAACTTTCTCCAGAAAAGTGTGCAAAATTTGAAAGTTGGTGTGCAAAATTAGATGAATCTAGCAGCATTAAAAGATTTAAACTTTTTAACAAAGGGGGGGGTATGCAAAATATTTAATACCTCATAACTTTTCCCAGGAAAGTGTGCAAAATTTGGGAATTGGTGTGCAAAATTAGTTAACCTAGCATTACAACTCTTTGACAATCGGGGGGGGGGGGGGGGGGGAAATGCTAATCTTTAACACTTCATAACTTTCCCTAGAATTAGTTAAACGAAGCAGCATCAAAGGTTTTCAACATTTTGACAAACGGGGGGAAAATGCAATATTTTAACACCTCATAACTTTCCCCAGAAAAGTGTGCAAAATTTGAAAATAGGTGTGCAAAATTGTGCAAAATTAGTTGAACCTTGCTGCATTAAAATATTTCAACTTTTTGACAAACGGGGCGGAAAATGCAAATATTTAATTCCTTACAACTTTTCCCAGAAAAGTGTGCAATTTGAAAGTTGGTGTGCAAAATTGTGCAAAATTAGTTGAACCTACCAGCAACAAAATTTTTAAACTTTCTGACAAACCCCAGGCAAGTGTGTAAAATTTGAAAATAGGTGTGCAAAATTAGTAGAACCTAGCAGCATCAAAATTTTTCCACATTTTAACAAACGGTGGGGAAAATTTAAATTTTTAACACCTCATAACTTTCCCCAGAAAAGTGTGCAAAATTAGAAAATATGTGTGCAAAATTGTGCAAAATTAGTTGAACCTAGCAGCATTAAAATATTTCAACTTTTTCACAAACGGGGGGGGGGGGGAATGCAAAAATTTAATACCTCATAACTTTCATCAGAAAAGTGTGCAAAATTTGAAACGTGGTGTGCAAAATTGTGCAAAATTAGTTGAACCTATCAGCAACGAAATTTTTCCACATTTTAACAAACGGGGGGGGGGAATACAAGTTTTTAACACCTCATAACTTTCCCCAGAAAAGTGTGCAAAATTTGAAAATAGGTGTGCAAAATTTGCCGAATCGAGAGACATCAAAATTTTTCAACTTTTTACCAGACGGTGGAGAACGGTCAAGTTTGCCCCGTATAAAAAAACAGCTCTAGTTTTCCTTGTGTGGGTGTGCAAAATTTTATTTGCGGTGTGCAAAATTGTGCAAAATGAGTGCAAAATTATGCTTCATTAATTTTCGAAATTTGTTTAATACGGGGGGCAAACTTGACCGACCCCGCATGTTTGCGCAGCAAACAATATCTCAGATTAAACATTGGCTATATTAGTTTCTCTTTAAGCACCAATTTTCTTCAAGAGCAAACTTTTCTGAGAAATTAATAATAAAAAAATTTCCATATGTTTTAAACTTGATAAACCACACTGTATATGCACGATGGCGACGATGCGGAACCTAAAGAGACATAGCGCGCACAGTGAACTGCTGTGAAATAAGCGTGCTAATCGTATTGTAAACGTTGTACGGAGTCTGTTGGAGAATCTACTTATAACTGAGTTTAGTGAGTTTTGTAATTTTTGTGATTGAATAAAGTTGTTTTTGTTCTAAAAAGAGTCTGACTTATGAAAAGAACCCAGTGGTGAACAATACGCTGTGACAAAAAGTGTCTGACGCAGCAGATAGTTCCTCGTAGCAAGGAGTAGTGATGTTACCCAACGGGTAAATATATAAATATCGGGTATTTATCGGGTAAATACCTATTTTTACCCACCAAAATTTGGGTTCTTTCCTTTTAACTTAAAATTAGCTCCCGTGATCGCTGTGCGGCCGAAGACAGCAACCCGCATTACAATTACACGAATTGCGCTGGCTGCAGGACCGCCGCGCGCCGTAGTTGGAAGAACACGCAAGAAGAATGACTTTTTTAACCTTGACATCACTCTTCATTTCGTTTTATGGCCAGTGATTGTTTCCATAATTTGGTTTCAAAATAGAATTACACTCTCTTTACTCCCTTTATACTAAAATCAAGCTGTTGTAATTAAATAGGAGTTGTCAATCCAGAGAAGTTCCTTGTTGTTATAGGTGATAATGCGGCTAACATGAAAAGAGCATTTACTTTATTTACTTTAACTGAAAAGTACAATCATCTTGTGCCCTTGGGATGTAAACACTTTGCAGTGACATACTTAGTTTCAAATCATCATAAACATTCTGTAATAACTCCGCAGAGATAGCAAAATGTCTGAAAATAGTTATTTGTGTATTTAGAGCGCAAAGTAACAGATTGCCGCTTGAGAAAGAATATTAATGCGCGACGCGTAGCGGAGCGCAGGAATCTTTCGAAAACGGCAATCTTACTTTGCGGTCGAAAAACACACAGAACTTTTTCTACAGCGGTATTTTTTAAAAATAAATCCACATTTTTCTCTATACTTATTCTGAAATTTGCGAATGACTGTCAGTTTTGACATATTATGTTCGGGCCTCGGGCATATTTAGAACAGGATTGTCAGCAACAAACTGTAACAAACGCACGACTGTCATTTATTTATCTTCGGTTTCCATGACCATTCAGCACACTAGACGGAAAAAGTGAGAATTTCCTTTTCCATGTTCGCGCTAGAGCGCAAAATAAGGATCCACGGCATTAGTCGATTTTGCGATTTCATTTGAATTTAGTATTTAGTTATTTTGCGCGCGGCTGTAGAAAAATGTTTTTTTCTTCAAACGTCAGTAAATCTGTCATTCCTCGACTGTCTAGGCGGCCGTGAAGTTTCGTTTTTCCTCCGCCCGAGCTTTAGTTTTCACTTTTCCGCCGGCGGAGGTAAAAGTGTTGTTATAGATACAATACAATCAGACAACAAAATAAGCGTCAACAACTCAAGATTTATTAAACTACAATTTGTATTTATCACTCAATTTGTGACTGCATTTCTAAAGATCGCTAATTTAGGAACAAATTGGATATTATTTCATCGAACTTACTCAATAACTGCTTATCAATACGGAATTAAAAGGCAATCGGAGACGCAATCTTAAAAAAATTATTAATGTTGACAGTGTCCACTGACAGCTTAATGTTACATTACTATAGCAACAACCTGTGCCTATTCACCGACACCGGTCTAAGCCGCCTTGCGAACCCACTTATCTATAATAATAATTAGATATTATTACTATTAAAAAGAGATGTTTTTGCATTAATTTGTCGACATTTGAAGAAAAAACAGCATATTTTATTTGGAGGAAAAGTTACTTTTCATCCATATAAAATAATATACTATTCTATTTTGGTATCATAAAGAAGTCTTTTCGATACGCAAAGTAGTGTCGAAAATAAGCTCTTTTCGACACCGTTTTAAATGGGATTCCTAGTAATACAGACGTCAAAAGTGACAACTTTTGATCGTGACTTGAATAAATTAATGTTTTTCATAAAAAAAGTGGAAAGTAGAAAAAATAGTATAAAATACACGACATTTAGCGCACTCGCACGTTAGGAAACTCCCCGCAAGCGGGTCGTTTCACAATTTCGTGCTCGTACGATAAAATATGGTTTTTAAAACTAGTATCTTAATATACTATTTTATATATTTTAAATGCACTATTCACTAGGATTAACCATAATAAAAATATTACAGTCAGTTTAAACATGTCAGTGAAACCCGCTGGAAAGTTTTCATGACACTCTACAAAGCCTTCTTATTTGCAAAAGCGCACTGCAAACACTAACAGTAAACGATTTGACTGCAGACTATTTACAACTGAATAAAAATCTCGAATTTTAGATGACATTATTTTTAAAACTACTATTAATTTTTACAGCCAATTGTAATTTTGGTAAAACAATTTGAAAGCAATGAATGTCTTAATGTCTAATTCACAAAGTGCATCATGCTTTTAATGATTTGCAGAAAAATCTTACCCTTTTCAACAATCTGCATTGACAAAGGCTGAGGAAAAGAATTAAAGATAGGAAATATATGGCTTTAGGACTAATTCATTTAGCTGCTGAATTGTTGGATTATTCATGTCAGGGTTGTCATTTAACTGCAGAAGAGCATGTATATGCAATTGAGTTTATTCACAAAGTCGCTGATAATATTACTGCTTCGGTGTCAAGTGACTTGCTTAGTTACATGGAAAAAGATGGCCTATGGCGTAAACATTTTGTATGGGTTTCTGCAGGATCAGTGTCGTCAATTATATGGATGGAAACATAGCTGCAAAGTTAGTCGTCTTTCAGAAGTTGCTGCACGTATATTATCAGCTCCAGTTAGCAACTGAAAGGTCATTCATTACTTTCAGTTGGATCCAAAGTAAGGAACGCAATCGTTTAACAAATACTAGAGCTAGAAAAATAACGCATCTTGCTCACAATAGGAAATTACTGCAAGAAAATAAATGTAAACATGAAAATGAAGTTGTTGAGAGTGTTGATACTCACGTCAATGAATTTGCAGCAAGCCAAATTAAAGAAAATATGGTGAATAATGAGGAGATGGCGACTAACAACGACAGTGAAGACAGTCATGAAGTTGAAAGTGAGATGGATATTCCAGGTATGGATGATACCGATGATAGCTCAATGACTAGTGGAAGTGAAGAGGTGACTTAACCTGAGTGACTGATGTAACCTGTAATAATGTAACTGAAAATACGTCAGCACTGATAACTGCGATTTAGATTATATAAAATAATAAAGAACAAAATACTTATCTGATACTTTTTGATAAAATAAAAAGGAACTTTCAATCAAAAACTCATTTTTTTACTGAAAATAACCCATATAAATAACCGATTTGAGTAAATACCCGGGTAAAAATAAAGGTATTTACCAAAAATATATTTATCAGGTAGAACTAAATCTGTTAAAAAATTTAACTTTACGAAAATAGCCCTATTATTTCTGAGCCATTAATGGTAGCTGTTATATTTATCGAATTTCCTTAAATAGCAAAATGGAAGTTAATAAGTCTTAAAAAAATATATGCTACCAAAAATGCTATAAACAACAGCTTTTTTCAAGAATGTCAAAGCATGTGAGATTTTACATGTTATAAATAAACTAAAAACCGGAAAAGTGGAGGACTCGACAATGCCGCAGTTAAAATTATGAAAGTAATCAAATTAGTTATTGCGGAGCCTCTGAGATATCTCGTTAAATTCCTGAAACAGAAGAATTCCATGCAGCTCTCAAGGTGAGACTTATCTATTCACAAGAAGTTCGATGCATCTCGCGAGGATAATTATCGCCTTGTTACTTTGCTTAACGTAATTTCTAAGGTTTTTGAATCATTACACTGAAGTGGAAGAAGATCTTTGTTCCTACAGATCCCATGTTGTTTCCGAGAGGACGATTCAGCTTCAGAAGTCCAGAGAGGGTCACCAAAAATACTTCCACAGCGGCTCCCCGAAGAAAAATTTTTAAGCAGCTTGACGTGTCTTGAGCGACTAGATTCCACTAATCCTGACGCCAGGCTTAGTATGGTTCTTATTAATGTTGCCTCATTGCGAAATAAGACTGATGAATTGTTTTTGTTTTTGGAGGAATCAGGGTTCCCCCAACTAGTTGCAATTACAGAGCACTGGCTGAGTGAGAATGAACCGCCTTATGTTGAAAAGTACTCCACAATAGCCAGATATAATCGGAAAAACTCGGCTCATGGGGGAACACTGATTCTTTCCTTGAGCGAGGGCTTTTTACCTGTAACTAAATTTGATCATCTCCAATCGGATAACTACTTTGAATTTTCCATTGTATACAATAAGAACCTTGATTTAGACGTAATTTGTATATAGAGAGCGCCAAATTCCGATGTGCAATTGTTCCTTGATAACCTGCTAAGCTTGTTAGATGGTCTGCCGGTGAAAGGCAAGAAAATTTTGTGCGGTGATTTAAATATTGACTACGCTACCGCTTGTGCTGCCCAAAAATCATTAATTTCTATTTTTGACTCTTTTGGTCTTTCAATGCATGTAACCTCTCCAACTCGGATTTCTAACAATTCCTCTTCTATCATTGACTATGTAGCGTCCGACTTTCCTTCAACTGATGTCCAATCGACAGTAACTAGCGCGGGTCTCTCAGATCATGTGGAGGTAATCTCCAAATTCAATACTTCTTATAGGCCCTCAAAAGAAAATTCGCCACCTAGGTAGAATCTTCTCAGCCTCCAATTTCTCATCCTTTCGTAACCTTTGCCTAAAGACCAACTGGAATTTTGAATCAGGTGAACTTGATTCTGACTTTAGTGGTTTCTTAAATAAAATTATAAATGCATTCAATAAAGCCTTCTTGCTTAAATCCATTAAACCTAAACGTCACAAACCATGGACTACGAAAGGCTTACGCATATCTGCAAAAAATATGCGTTCCCTCTCATACATAAATAAATTCACTAACTCCACTCAAGTTCTTGAATTCATTTCGAATTATAGGAAGATCTACCTAAAACTTATCAAGACAGCAAAGAAACTATATTATCAAAATCGTTTATCAACTGCTAAAAACGTATCCAAGGAGGCCTGGTCCATTATTAACGATCTTAGAGGCAAAACAAATTCCGCGAATCAGAGCATGCCAAAACCAAATGATTTGAACGAATATTTTGTCAACGTGAGCAAAAATGTTACCTCTGGTATTTCTCCTTCTCTCGACCCTCTCTCGTTTCTTCCTCCTTCTAAAAAAGTCGCTGATAGTTTTTTCCTAAGCCCTGTGACCAGCCTTGAACTTCTTCAGGTAATGAGCAGCATAAATAGTAAATCAGCTTGTAGCACTGATAATCTGTCAATTAAAATTTTCTTGAACCTCCCACTTCCAATTCTGGATGTCCTTGCTTCCTTAATTAATACGTCCTTCACGAAAGGTGTTTTTCCCGAATGCCTCAAAACTGCGATAATTATTCCTCTTCATAAGGGAGGTGAAAAGGATGTCTTATGCAATTATCGTCCAATTGCTCTGTTGCCTGTACTCTCTAAAATCATTGAAAAGTCATTAAAACAATCGCCTCATGCCATTTCTCCTTAGACATGGCAAACTGTCCCCGGAACAGTTCGGATTTTTACCAAACAAGTGTACAAATGACGTTCTCGTTGCTTCACGATGTTTACTCATCCCTTAACAACAATCTCCCCACTGCTACAGTCTTCTGTGATTACGCTAAAGCGTTTGACTGTGTGTGTCATGACATCTTGTTAAGAAAATTAAATTTTTATGGAATCCGTGGTATTCCTTCGAACTGGTTTCAATCTTATCTTGAACATAGACAGCAGTTTGTTAAAGCGAACGGTTCTGATTCTGATTGCAGATTAATTACCAGTGGAGTTCCACAGGGCTCTGTTCTTGGGCCTATCCTTTTTCTAATATATATTCATGACATTACATACCTAAAAATCAATGGTAAAATTTATCTCTTTGCTAACGACACAAGCATAACTTGGAGTGATTCTAATACTTTCTCCCTACACTCTAATATCTCCAGCGATCTCGTCACAATCAAAACTTGGTCTGACTCAAATTGGCTGTGTTTCAACGTTGATAAAACGGTAGCCTTATCTTATAAAACAACCTTACAACAACCTTTGCTACTTCACAACACCAATATTAAATACGTTGAATCGGCTAAATTCCTAGGTTTGAGTATTAGTGCCAACCTTAAGTGGTCGGCACATATTGATTCTTTAACAAAAAAGCTTTCTTCTGCCTGCTTCGCAATTCGATCGGTTTCGAACGAACTAAATCTGTCTACTGCCAGGCTCACTTACTTCTCTTTGTTTGAATCTCATCTTCGCTACGGCCTTCCCTTTTGGGGCTGCTGTAACGCCGAACAATTTCGTACCATTTTCAAACTTCAAAAGAGAGCAATTCGTTATTTATTTGGTGTTAATGGCAGAGCTCATTGCGAATACTACTTTAAAAAATATAAAATTCTTACGCTTCCTGCTTTGTTTATTTTAGAAACAACTTGTTTAATACGCAAATATCGAACCATATTTCCCGAAAGGCCACAACATGAGTACTCAACAAGAAATTCGAGTCAGGACATCTACCTTCCTTTTCCCTCCTCTGAATTAACAAAAAATTTTATTCTTTATAATTCCAAGAAGTTATACAATACACTCCCGCTACATCTTAAATCCATCCCTACATTTGCTAAATTTTGTGAGAAAACGAAAGCTTACCTACTAGAAAGACCTTATTATTCTATAAATGAGTTTTGCGTGAATTAGATTTTATTTTTTCCTCCATTAATTTTCTTGGGCTTCATGTGCGGCGGTGAAATTTTTTTATATTATATTTATTTTTTATAATAGGTATAGGATTATCTTTTTGACGAATTAGTGATTTTTTGGATATACAGGAATTTTAGTCATGTTTTGTTTACTTTTACTCGGTATTTTCAACTCTGCAGAATATGCATATTGCCTGAGTCAAGTTCACCGACATGACCTTCCTTATTTTTTCAAACAGCACGCTTCGTTATAATGTATGTTTAATATTTTGATAACACTGGGTTTCTTTACCCTATGTTTTGTGTACTTCCTGTGGATCTAGTTCAACTGCTTATGATGTTTTGTAATATAGTTTTTTTGTTAAATCGTGACCAATTTCAATTTGAAAATTGCTTGTTCTATTTTTATCGTATTTATTTTTGTATATATTAAGTTTTGTTTTGTTTTGTATTTGCCCTACTATGGTTAGTTTATTTATTTTAGTTAGCTTTGTCCATAAAATGTATTTGAATTTTTCTGTGGCAATAAAGCATACTTGACTTTGACTTTGACTAATGTTTGACAGATAAGTCGACTTTCTTAACACTTACAACACTATAATGGACTCACGGCACGGCTTCTGATTGGGTAGGACAACGGAGGGCGCGGAGACTGTTCTGCTGGAATTTGTCTTTAAAAATATATTATATGATGGAGATTATATCGAGGGACTCTTTTTCGATTTATCAAGGGCATTCAATAACTAGATCGGCTCTTCTTGCTTCAAAAGATTGCGCGATATGGCTTTAGAGGAAGCACGCTTATAGTAATAAAATCGGTTATCAGAATATTGCCTATGAATCCACCTTAGCTCTATGCTTTTTGAATAAGATCGCTTCGGATCACGGATCTGACCCCAGAGTGTAAATATCACAAGTGCTAGTTTAGTGACCCTAACAAAGCTCGAATACCTAAAAGAACTGGAAATTGCTCGAAATTTCGAGGAAGAAATCAACCTCCGTTGTCAAGAGCGAAAAATCTAAAAATTAAAATGTTTAGTACATATAAATAAAATAGTAAGAACTTCGAGATCTTTGTAAAGCTTCAAATTAACTTCGACAAGATGAGAAAAATTTTGCATGGTTTCTTTATTGAACCTTGCATTGGTCAATGTCAATCACCGATTCGGAATTGTACTCCTTTCCATTTTATGAAATTTAGGGGGCTCGGATATTGGAAAGCAAAGTTTTATAGAAATGGTATTTAACCCAGTCCATATTGTAGGCGAGACATGTGTTACTGCCAGACATGTTGTCAGTTTTATACGGAAATAATTATGGGAAAATTAATTATTACTTTCATCGATAACAATTGCATGGAAAATGATCTTAAGAACCCTGGAGCTCTAGCATTTTGCTTTAAGGATAGCTCCATCATATTCTGGTGAACTTGTTGCCTTCAAATCTTGCTATGAGAAGAAATGTATACTGCTGCCATCTTATTAGTCCAACCGTTGTCCAGTTTTCCCCTGTGTTTCAATGGAACGGTTTTGTAGCAAACACGTGTTGAATCCTGAAGTAGTTCTTCTGCAACTGTAGGTACGTAGCATCGTTTATTGTTATTATTGTCTAGATTTAGTCCTATTTATGTTAAATGCCTCATCTCTTGAAAACCCTTTATATTACTTTAAGTCGCTGCCAGATATCATGTGTTTTGTTGTTGCTGTTTCAATCGATGTCTTATACTTTTTTCTATCAAACTGCAGCAGCAGCAGTTGAATGACATGTACCTCGACCGAGGCACCCTCGTGGGAGGCATAATTCTAGAAGAGCTGACCTATTTGAAGAAAGAAAAAGAAAAATTAGACATAGAACTGAGAAGACAACAAGAGTACAGCAAGAAAGCAGACAAAGTAATCCAGGCTTTCAAAAAGCATGAGGATGCCTGGAAAGAAGAAACAAGCATCTCCGCGAGGAGAAAATTAAACATAGTAGATGAGGAAATGACTGAGACCCCCCACAAAGAATGGGGCAAACAAGCAAACAGAGAAGGACGAAAATCCCAAGAAAATGCCTTCTTTGGAGACAAAAGAAAACAACAAAAAATTCCCCCCTCTGCAAAGAAAGGAACAAAACGAAACCACAATAAGCGTGACCGCACAACCTCTCTAAAAAAACAGCAAAGAACAGTATCAACAGCACAGCCATTTATGGCGACAAAAGAGAGCTACCCACCGCTCATTCTACATGATGAGCAAAAGTGGAGCTACGTGGGCAACATTTTCATGCAACAAAGAATCGAATTCACCAAGGCTAGGACCACAGACGAGGGCATTAGACACGATGCACCTAAGCCTAATCGACAAGTGTCTTAGAAAGCATAAACTTTCGTTTCATACATTTCACACTAGGGACGAAAGAATGCTTCATGTGGCATTGAAAGGCATAATAACCACAGTCAACGAAGACAATGTAAAGGAGGAGTTAGAAGCACTCAACTTACATCCAAAAATAGTCCACCGTATGAAGAAGAAGATCACCACCAATGGAAAGGAATGGCTAAAACCATTAGATAACGTCATAGTCATTCTACGACGGAACGAGAAAGAGATTTTCAGCATCGACACAATAGACAGTCTAAAAGTAAAAGTAGAAACACTCAGAACAAATGCCAACAAATTTACACAATGCCGAAACTGCTAAACATTCGGACATTCGCAAGTCAAATGCAACGCCCTGGCAAGATGCGTCAAATGCGGAGCCAACTATCATACAAATACATGCGAAAAACCAAAAAACTTCGCGGCAAAACGTGCAAACTGCGGGGGCCACACACAGCCAACGCGATAGCATGCCCTCAGAGTCCTGCCCTAAGGAGC
>MU189183.1:43855-54490 GCA_016904865.1 Pissodes strobi | reverse complement strand
GTTTTCTTTGATTTTGTGACGTTTAGATTTTAGAGCCTATCAAAGTGTCAAAATGCCCGACTTTCGACTGTCAGTATTTCGAAAACAGCTAAAGATAGGTATAGGATATTATACACGAAATGTGTTTAGATTTCTCTAAAGTCTAAAGTCAAAAAATGTAGTAATTCCATTAAAAAAAAAGTAACTCTATATTGGCGTTCGCTTATAGAATATTTATAATAATATTTTCATTACTAATAAAAAAATTAAGATGATTACCTACAAATCGATAAAAAATTAGCTATCTGTCTTTAAAAATAACAAAGTTAGGGGGGTGTCCATTTATAATGAATAACCCTGTACATAACTTCAAACGTATAATATTGAGCAGCATGAACAAATCCGTCCGTGTCCAGGTTGTGGTAGCAGCATCTCGTTTGATTAACGTCATATTCTCCAGAGGACGTCTACAGACGAGACAGTTGATAAGTTTTCTTCAACAAATAGAATTACCCCCTTAACAATATTAGCAATAAACATAATTGTTTTAAGTATTTTAATAGTGTAGTTTTTTCGGAACGTTGACCTTCCCAATATCCTAAGGGCGATGCGTATCGACTTATTATTATTATTATGATAAACAAACTAAACCTTATATATGCGAAATAATTTTTAGTTAGTTCTCGACCAAGACGCAGCTGACAGAGAACATACTTAATTTTTTCAACTGTATTTTAGAATGAAAAACACCTACTGATAGTTCCTTAGAGAAATAAATTAGCATCGCAGGTAACCCTACAATATAATTCATTATTATTTTTATCTATTCGGTCCCAGGTTCAAGGCTGTCACTAACTACCCCAATTTATTAATCCTAAAAACAAAACTCTAATAATGAGGAACGTTATAGTAAAAAGTTTTTGCCTTCTGAGTAGCAGTTGACAACCCAGTTTATATACTTAGTGATTAATGTAAGGTATTGAGTATAATTTCGTCATAGAATTATGGTTTAGTTACCCTTTAATGGGATGGTCACCGTCCGTTTTAACCAAATGTAGGCAACAATAGCGTATTATTAAAATTAATTGGAGCAACAGTTACCTTTATGTAATAATATAAACGCAATCATTAATTTTATGTCTTCCTTTGCTATTATAATACTTGAACCGTATCATTGAAATCTGATCAAAATATTTAATTTGTGATATCAGTGTTTTAATATATATATTTTTTGAATTAATCTGATTTATTTACCTACATATTTCATAATACAAGGGATTTTGTAAATGCAATTTTTGTTATGCTCGTTTCCATTATGCAGTTTGTATTGTTTTTGTTATGTAAATTCGAACTGTTTTAAAGATAGTAGGCCTATTTGTTTTATTTGCAAACATTATTTCCTTAGGGTCAATAAAGTGGGTACCGCTCATTTACACTCCGGAAAATTGAACTGAAAAGGTCTGCTACTCATAAACTGTTGGCGAAATATGGAATACATGCACAGCCAAAAGCACAACCTTATAATCTGATATACTGTCTTAGTTATTCCACTCTCCATTAGGTATGTTTTACTTTGTTTACCTTATAATTCATTAGTGAACCAGCTAGAGCTCGAACACTTGCACCCCCGTCATCCAAAGTGATACTAGCATTCACAGACTCAGTTAAACTACTAAGGCTAAAGCGTTGTGCTGAAGCCATATCCGCCTGGACTTCCAGACGTTGTGCCCCTTGATGTAAACTGCCTGCCAGCGCCACCTAGAAACATTAAAACATAAATTTTACTAACAAATAATCTACACCAAATATGATGATCATTGATTGTATGGCTTTTAGTCACTAATTTGTTAACTATATTCAATCTCATTTAATATACTTTTTACTACATTCACAGAAATTTTGTATGATTTTACTTATTTCGTATTTGGTAACAATTTCAAGGAATGCTGGTGGTAAAGACTGCTGCTGATACATGATGATTTTGTTCTGTCATGTTTTATGTTCACAATAACCCATAGTTATATTTTCTTTTCTTTATCAAGCTTTTAATAATGTTCGTGTTTGAATTGATAAGTAAATAATAGAGTTAATTAAAATATATATATCAAAACTCGTAGCTTAGCTTCCTTTTTGGAACATTTTTATGCGGAATAGGTACATTTGCATATTTTCTCGCGACCCGAATAAATAAGGAGTAATAGCTAATTTCAAAGTTGTAACAGTGTAAAAGATTTTAAAGTTCATTTTATATGCTGTATTTAGCAACGGAAGAGGCTATATTTTGTGGTAAGAAGTATTGAATATTAACCTCTTCGGTTACTTAATTCTAAATTTATTGATTCGATTTGTTGTCAATAAGCTTAAGGTTGCCGCATTTATTAAAGTAAATAATTTTATTCTACATACAGGTTAATGATATATATGTACTAGCTTTTACAACACTGTTGTGGCATTAAGTAGTTACTTTGATCATCCCTTTCTCTTATGTCGCCCTCAGGCACTTTGTGACTATATTTATTTTAGTTGATAATCTGTGGCTCGCTTAGGTTTGATCTAACAACTAAAATAAGATATTATGTTATTAGTCTAACTTTGCTTATTTATATTACATTAATTATGTTGCTTGCCGGTCTGTATTTCTAAAAATTGAGTTCATAAAACCTACTGTTAAGCCTCATTAGATCCGTCAAATTCATATTCTACTTTCGGTTTGAATATTTCATAACTTTTTGGGGGGTACTGGTTTGCTTCATTTCAAATCTCCAGCTGATAATTTTTGGGACTCCTGATCTGCTTGAGAAATATTTATCTTTTCACGCGGCATGCTGCAACTTTTGTAATATTCGGTTGGTAGCTCTGAATAGTAGTAATGGGCTATTTTCCCATAATAATTGTTGCTTTTGATTGGGATTTTTAAAGGTTTATTATTTCGTTTAGGAATATTTCCTAGTATTTATTGAAAAAATTAATTTTAGCACCTTAATTGTGGCTTCGGCCATCGTTTTACCAAAATAAACGAGAACTAAGTCGTTTATTATCTTAGAATTATTCCTCCTATCCAATTGTTAGGCATTTCTCAGCCCTACCATTTTTTTTCTGATTCGATGCTTTTTTCTCTAATTTCGTGGAAGGTAATTGACTGAAATCAGTGCCTCGTTCTTGTAGAAATACCCATCGGTGATAGAGGAAGCGTTTGGCTATTAGCACAGTCATAGTGGACTCAACTTTTTGTATTGTGACAATACTACCCTTCTAGGGGATCTGTGAGCGAGTCCCTAATTTGTGCTTGACACTACCAAGTTATTGGGATATTCGTACTGCACTAGGTAAGCTTTTTCTGGAACGAATTTTTTGTTATTGCCTGAGAAACACATGGTCGCCATGACGCTAAAGGTTATTTTCCATTACTTCTAGAGGCTCTCCGAGCTCATCGTACAAAGCCGAGGTAGTTGATCCTCCAGCAACCCTCCAACACGAGAGAGGTAATTATTGCTAAAGTTTTATTTGTCTAATTTAAAATTGTAATTGCCTTTATCTGTGTGTTAATCTTTTTTTTTTCATTGACCACTATTTGCATTGCATTCCATGAGATATTTGTATTGTACTTCCTTTTGTCATATCTGAATTTTTATTTTAATGTGACAAGTTTTGATCATACAATGGGGAAGTTGATTTTATTTAGGGGTGATTCATACCTATTTCTTTTTTATATTCGTTGTTTGTACCTTTTGTATTTCTTTTATTTGCTGATGGTCACTGAAAATCTATTGATAATATTTGGGGGATTTGTTTTATAAAAAAATATTTATATGCCAGGGGAGGGCTATAGTTTCTTCATTGAAGTAAGGGGCTTGGTCTAATTGGTATTGGGTTATTACAGGGTTTTACCACCGGGCTACCCCTCTGCCAGTTTTACCACCGGGTTACCCCATTGCCAGTTTTACCATCGAGGCTATCGGGTGCCATTGCAAGTTTTATCACTGGGCTATCCCACTGCGAGTTTATCACCGGGGCTAGAAACCAGTACCTGGGTTTTGCTACAGGTGCCAGGTGCTTATTCTACATCAACTGCTGAGCTTGACGCCCTTTTAGCAGCGACCTTCAACCGGATCTAACGTGGTATCGTTACTGATAATATCTTTTTGTTTTATTATTATGAATTTAGCACTGTTGGTCGTGCCTTAAGATAGCTTGCATAATTTAATTAAATCATTTATTTTTCCTGCCGATTGATAATCGTTTTTAATATTTAAATATAAATTTAGCATTGTCGGCCATGCTTTAGTAATTAATTTATTCATTTGTTTATCTGGTCGAGTGATATAATTATTGTGGGCTTTTATCAATTGATATTATTATTGCTACACATTTAGTTGGTGCATCTACTAGCTCACGCATACATTTACGTAATAATCTTAGGTAAACCAAAGTGATCACTTCGTATTGTAGAGTTTAGAGCGTTTAGGTGTAAGGCATACAGTACCGAGTTTATCAACATAGAAATGGTCTCAGTACAATCTTCACATTGTACCCTCATTATTCATTACCTAATAGTTCTTTTTTTAGGGCACTGCTTTGCTTTAAATTGCTTAAAAACTTCAATGTAAGATTGTCGCTGTTTGGAAAAAAACCTAGAAGCCAATAGATTGATCCTTAAATTTAGATTGTGTTTTCTTGTCGTTAAGATCGTGTTCCTTTGTTTGATAAGAGTATGCCAGTTCTTAGTATACACGATATACTAAGCATGGTGTGACGTAACAATTCATGTGCATTGTGATCTCATAAGCACATTTCAAGGCGTTGTATCTGCCTCATTTTTCGACTTATGAAAAAGAGAAAAACACGTGTTCACTTATTTTTCATCGATATCAGCAATAAAAAAAATTGATGAAACTTAATTCCATATCGAAAGAGAAATGTTGAAACATAAAACACACTTACCGTGCTAGAACTTTCCCTGTCCGCATCTCTGTGGCTGCCAGAGGCTAAACTAAGACTAGCTTCTCCAATGCTTGGGTTGGCGGGCTCTTTGGTACTAATTGCATCATCCACCGATAAAGAATCAGGAGCAGGCATAGGTGAGTCATCGGCAGAAGTCGAACCTCCACAACCCCCGCTTCTGCACAGAGATACGGGCACTACACCGTACACGTAGAATAGCAAGATAGGTACTCCGATGCCCACTGCTAAACCAGCTAGAAGCGGTGAGATCATTACCTGAAATAAAAATTAATATACATTAAAGTAACATGTCAGAATAGAAATGATGTATGTTCATAAAATAAAAGCTAGATAAAAAGAAGGTCTATCTTTTCTTGACAACACAAACTATTTGAAATGTTCGACAATTTCGTTTAAATCCTCAATATCCACAAACTATTTTCTTCTGGATTTCTCAAGACTCCATGCAAGTTTTATCGATGTGAAAGTGGCCGCGGCAGGGTTTTGTGATCTCATTAAGGCAATTGATTGTATGGATCTTGAAAATATACTGTCTTAAAAAATTTATCAGAGACAGATATGTATTATCACCCAACAAAAGTAATCGGTCAAACGTTTAAAGGTGAAATTGTAAATATGCATAAATGTTCGTTTTAACCTTGTCTACATACGTGTAGGATTGTATTATATATAACATCGTAAATTTGTCTTCTCTTGGATTTTTGGTTCATTAACAGATCAAAACTATTAAATGATGGTGTTTTTAATTTTTCGTCATTATACTGCTAGTAGAAACGTTTCGAATATACTATTGTAGCCTTCTTGTGTGATTTTATATCTGCAATAATTATTTTAGTCATAAAAGCCTATGATTGATTGATATTACAATACATAATTAATAAGATCGGCTCACCTATGAAAGATATCTCATAATTCATCTTAAAAACATATATTTCACTTAAACACGTCTTAACTAGACATACACAGCACACCAGTTTAAAATGTTTAAAATCAAGTCATCTCATATGGACATACTCAATATCCATTCAGAGCAAAGAAATAAAAGTAATGACAATAATATTTTTGCTATCCCATATGTACATGAATTATCCAAAAACCTACAGATTCAAGCGTCTGTCATAAACCTTATAACTTATTGAAAAAAATCTACACACCACTGAAAACAAAACCACGAAAAAATAAGAAAACACCCTAGTTAATATATTATTGGCCGAACGAATCAATATAATAGGTCTGTTCTAGCACCGATTTCAAACGGTACAAAGCCATTCGGAGTTTGCGCATAACAATATAAGAGACACATATCGCTATGCACAAACTTCGGATGACTTTGTACCGTTTGAAATCGCTGCTAGAACAAACCTATAATTTGCAAAATCGTCTCAAAATAAAACCGCTCTAACAAAGCACGAAACATAATGCACATATAATTTTAATTAGAACAATACTAAAAACCTAACAACTGAAACAGATAAACAAAAGCAGGAATTCTTGGACATGCTAAGAAGCATATAAATTCTATAAAAGACTGATATAAGAAACAGCAACAAAATTTACAATAATATTGTTAAGTGCTGCACACTATATAAAATTTTCTCAAATTCTACCTAACACCTGCAAAATATTTTGTTATTTAAAGCAAAGATACTTCAATCGTCTGATGACCTCATCAGCGAGATGTACAGGGTGTCCCAAATTCGAGCCTCATCATTGGGATCTCGGAAACTAGAAGAGATACGAGGTCGGTTAAACGGAGGCAAAATTGTGCAATTTGATGCTGATCAAAATGCCATCTTAAAAGTTTAAAAATTCCGAATACTTACGAAGATTTTTGGAAAAAACCGAATATTCGCGATTTCATTTTAATTTTTTTATGACTCTATTTGAATAGATATAACAAAATAAATTTTACATTCTCAATGCTACTTTTTGTGTTCTACAAGATGGTGTTATCAGATTTTCAAACCGACGTTTCGTCTTTGAGCTGCCATCATCAACTTTGTTTTTTTAAATACGGCCCTGGATTTTTTATTACTTTTTATTACGGATTTTAAGAGCATCTAAAGTCCCAAAACCAATGATGTATCGCACTTATTCGAAAAATTTATATTAATGGGATTTTTCATAAGACCTCATGTGTTAGAGAGAGACAGAAAGCATATTTTTGATAAGATTTTACCAGGAAATTATTAAAATGACTTTTTCGGATAAGTGCGATACATCATTGGCTTTGGGACATTAGAAGCTCTTAAAGTCCGTAATAAAAAATCTAGGGCCGTACTAACCCAAACAAACAAAGTTGATTATGGCAGCCCAAAGACGAAACGTCGGTTTCAAAATCTGATAACACCATCTTGTATAACAGAAAAAGTAACAATGAGAATGTGAAATTTATTTTGTTATATCTATTCAAATGGAGTCAGAAAAAAATAAAAATGAAATCGCGAATATTCGTTTTTTTTTCTAAATATCTTCGGAAGTATTCGGAATTTTTTAACTTTTAAGGTGGCATTTTGATCAGCATCAAATTGCGCAACTTTGCCTCCATTTAGTTTCCGAGATCCCAATGATGAGGCTCGAATTTGGGACACTATGTACAATCAGACTGGTGAAGGCTACGCTACAATAGTATAGTCGAAACGTTTGACATAAACATAATGACGAAAAATTAAAAAGATCAACGTTTGATAGTTTTGCTCACTTGATGAGCCAAAAACCCAAGAAAATTAAAATTTAAGTATATACTCTGTGGGCCAAATTAAAGATCCACACTTTTTCATCGCTATTAACTCTTTATGTATTGCACCAATTTGATTTATGTTTGGAGAGTTAGTAGACTATGTTCTTGTGAGGCTGTCCAGTCTGATCAAAAACTATTAGACAGAGTCGGACTTATGCAAAAATTGTTTCATGTTACACCATACTCACTGATAGATATACCGTATATGATCAATTTTCTCAAATAAAGATATACTTTGTTTGAATTTATGTACTGTTTCTAAAATTCCGCATTTAATATCGTTGTAAAACAAAAATCTGCTTTACTCAAATTTGAGCTGATACATTTTTTTCGATAGCTAGCCTACCGAAAATACACAGCTAAATCGAAACTGTAAAAAAATCGGGAGTCGAGGAGAAATGTATTTTTTTTCCTATGAGGCAAATTAATGTTTCAATCCTTTTATATCTTAGCAATTAATTATTTTAATTATTAACAGATTTCATCAATTTTCGGTGCCGTTATAAAGCAGACATGTTTATTCCAAAAGTCAGTTTCGGTATTATGCAGAGTAAATACAAAATAGTGAACTTTTTTAAATATGACATGTAGTATTAATCAAGTCATTTAGTATTAATCAAGTACAATGTCTCAATTCACAAATGATCAATTTTCATGGCATTCAAGTTAGGCACTTACAAATAAGGTGTCAGTCATTATGGTTTTATTAACTCGTGAAGATAAGATTTTAATTAAATATTTAAGGGAGTCCTTCAATTATGGTGCTAGAAAATCACTACGTGTGTTTCCGCAAAAAACTTGCGAGTAAGAACAATTTCAAAATTTCTCGTGCATTTAAGGAAAACCAAAGGCTCAATCGAAATGACCCAAAAACGTGGAAGAAACCGCAGAAGGAAATATTGACAGAGTAAAGCGGCATTATTGGAAATATAAGACCAGGTCAGACAACTAGTTCAAAAGGAGTAAGTAAAATGCAGGAATCAAAAGAACGTCAATAAGAATAATTTTAAAAGATCTAGGTTTAAATATTTATAAAAAAAAGACTGGAACGTGAGAGGTGTTTCTCCTCTTGCAAAAATATACTTACCGACAACACTGCGAATAAATAAAGCACGGCTCGGATGAACGTGGGAGAGGGTGCGGCGAGACAAATGAGGTTGAATAAACGCAGGTTGTATAAGTAGCACTGTTCCTGTCGGAAGCACTTCGAGATAAAAGGGGATTGAATAGGTTAATTAGTTTACAGTTATACGGTCTTTATTCATAAAACAAGGCACTAGTTGTGTCACACTATATAATGGGAAATAACAGTAAATAGAAAAATGCATTATTATTTCTAATTGAACCGGCAAATCCTTAAATTGGCCGTAACATATATAGGCACTACCACAAACAATATAGCTACGCAACTATATTGTTTGTGGCACTACCAAAGAAAAAAATACCTGCCTGAATCCATCGGTAACAAAAAACTTAAACATGAAAGACACATCTATATTTATCCTGTTTCTGCAAGTCCATCCTCAGGGTCGATATTCCTCAAAAGCAATAGAGGACGAGATTATAATACTCGAAAGCATGATAGTTACTATACTAAATACTTTTCAGGAGAGACAAACATTTGCATGGAGAATAATGTTTTCGACAAATTTAAACTCAACGTTTTCCAAGCATCAATAACACCCTAATACTAGGAGTCTGTTTAAATCTTATGTACCTTCGGAAAATATAAAAATAAAGATTGCACCGCAGCCGCAGGCCGCAGGTGTACTTTCGTGCAAAAATGTACAAGTGGCGATTGTGAAGATTCTCGTCAGTTGATGGAAACCCGAGTGGAAACCTATTTCGGATCAATCTGTGGATAATAAATAAATTTAAGTTCATTGCCCTGATAGTGTTAAGAGCAACAGCTACAATATATGGAGTTAATATGTAATTAACCAGTTGTATACTACCGAACATGGACTAAAACAGAAAATATGTACAAATATATCCAAATAAATGTGATAGGTATTTCCTGTTTTTTTTTTTAATTTTTTTTTATTTATGTTCGGCAGACACACAAAAGGAAAATCCTGTACCATTCAACGAGCGGTGCGTGTGCGTAGAGACGGTGGACGTTGGACTTGTAGCGCTGTCGGTTGTAGTTTTCGGGAAACACGTTACGCGGAAGTCCATTCCAGAGCGAGGCAGTCCTCCAGATAGAGGAGTCCCGCAACAGCGACCTCCTAGCTGTTCGCAACTGAATCGTATGTTGATGAGCAACTTGTGTCTGGGCGGAATCATAAGTGCCAGCTCGCTCGAACACCTTCCGTACTTCCGTAATAGTATCGATAGTAAAGAAATAGGTCCGCCACTTTTCTTCGATGTTCAAGGTTATCAAGTTCTTTTCTGGGTCATCCACAAGACAGACTGCTCTCCTCTGTATGGAATCTAAAATCTTGAGCAAGCGTTTGGGTGCCGAGCTCTACACATGGAAACAGTATTCCAGAGATGGTCTTATTTGGGTCTTAAGGTGGGTCAAGACCGGCCGTGCCACTCCGCACCAAGTCGCGCAGTGCATTTGTCAATGTTGCAGCAACCTCTGCGAACATAGTTTAGTCGTTGCGCGAGAAGTGTCCAGATAGGCGGCTCCACTCTGCGACAAACATCTACTTGTCAGTGTTCCACTACGCGCGTTAAGATATTTATTTATATTTTGTGGTTGAGAGTGGTCATTATTAATATGAGCATTGCGATTGCCGCCACTGCATTTATTATAATATGTGATGCAGAGGAGAAAGAGAGAAAACAGAAAAACGACGCTGATGGACTACAAGACTACTAAACAGTCAAAAAAATTATAGGAGTGGCAATCTTCTATTTACTAAACGAATTACTTTTCTATTAGTCCAGTTGTCAGATATGTTTTATTTAAAACTTAAAAGAAAGAAATATCGACATGAATGTACCGT